>JBAMAX010000309.1:0-43534 GCA_037043745.1 Chymomyza amoena
ATTTCTATAAGCTTGAAGACCTTACTTACATTTCTCATCATCATTTATTAAATAAAACTACCCACATTGTACCCGCTTGGAAAGTCAAAATTGAGTCATCTTTCGCGTAAATCCATCAAACAACAAATTCTACCATGTCAAACAAGATGATGAACATGGCTTTTAAGCAATGCCTTCTTGTCATATTTATTGATTTGATAAACTTTTACAGACCCCCAACAAACAGTAGTAAGCCAACCCAAGCGATCCATCACATAGCGCTGACAACTTTAAGTATTACAATAAAGCATCTTGGTACTCCCGTATGCAGTCCAAGATTGTGTTTGTGGCTCAGCTTAACTCCATTGACAATGCATTCAATCGAACTTGCGTAACAAAAGTCAAAAGAGCCACCAGAGATGCTTGCAACATATGCCAGCCATGCCACAAATGCTTCCATATATACTTACTATCGTATGTACTATCAGTATAAAGTGAGATATTTCCCAAGCACTTTGCTGACTTGATCAAAACGAGAAAATTGCAGCTGATACTGTCGGTCGGATACGGTACGTAGTATAATGCAGCTCCAACAAAACCACAAATGCAAACATCGCGCAAGCTTTTGGAAACCAAACCCAATGCAGCTGCCGGTTGGCAACGTTGTCAGCGTTGCCAGTGTTGCTTTGGTGCTGGTGGTCGCCAGGGCTCTCATCCAGCGTCTCATCGCTGCGTAAATTGACACCGGCACTTGCCAAAACACCACAAAACTTTGGCGACAGAGCCGACAAAGCGACTGCAGCTGTGGGGGGGAGATCTGGGTAGCTGGGAATCTGGGAATCTTACCAACCGCAGTGTAGCTCACAATTGCACCAAATGAAAACTGAGACCGCACCAGAGTTGCGAATGATGCCCAAAAATGCATTCGTATTGACTTTATTGTTGTTGTCGTTGTTGTTGTGGTTTTTGTTGTTATATGCAAATAATTTCATCTCTGTCAATTGCAATAATTCTTATCAAAATGCGCTACGACGTCCTCGAGCCATAGCGGGTCGTTATGATAGCAGGCAGGCATCCAGGCTATGAGTCAGTCCCGGCCATTCTCACGCTACTTTTAAACAGCAGCTAAATGAAGATATAACTAGCCGGAGGTGGAAGTATCGAGCAACGACTAGAAGATGCCCTAACTAAATATACAAATAGAAGTGATATTAAGTTGATATCGGGACAATTTGGTGCTGGAAAGTTTGTCAAGCTCGACACTAGTGACTTGTTCTAAGTCTAAAACCGAGTTTTCGTGTTTGCGGGTAGAGGGCGTGACACCGTCCTCTTTATCCAATCAGTCTTAGAGTCATAATTTGCATGATACATTTGCAAATAATAATCATGTGGCTTGATTGGTTCAAACATAATGGTGAAAAGTTGGAAAAGGTGCTTGGTATTTGTTACATAATTTAAAAATATCTTAAAACCGGTAGATTTTTTGGGAGATCTTTTCTACGACTAATAGTTTTCCAGCAATCGAGCGAATCAGTCGCACGCAAACACCAGCTAAGCGTAAAGCAGGGCACAAAGCAGAGAACTGCTTGCCTTGTGGACTGCTTGCTTTGGTGTCGCGCATGCAGGCTTATGAGCAATTTTTTTTATTCGATTGCTCGAAATCTGTTTAACGTAGGAAAGCGATAGAGAACTCTTTTTTTAGATAATTACAATTGCTTCAACAAAATATATATGTAAACTCTCTGAATTCTTGTTTGATTGATAACAATTTCGATGTTTAAAGCATGACCCAAACTGATAACGAATATATTTTTTAAAGGCTGGTTCCACGCACGAAAACTCGATTTTAGACTGAGAACAAGGTCTCTATCGATCGCTGAAAGATTTATCCATTAAGTATTTTTTTTCTAGATGAAACTTAAATTTGGAATTAAATTTGAAAAAAAGTCTAACACGATACAGGCTAAAAGTATGGATACCCCTACAAAAATAACTTTTTAACGGATACAAATCTCCGTCTATAAACTAGATGAACGTCATATAAAAAAATGAATAATAAAAAAATATAATAATGTGGACACCTTTGGTTTTGGTCACTGTGGCATATATTTTTGACATTATTTGGGCGAGTTTAAAAAGTGTTGTATCCTTTTGTCGCATATCCTTCCATGGCGGTCGAGCTCATCCAATAGAATCTCTATAGAACAAATTTAAGGCGTTGGTGGTAGAAAATAGTGCTCATGTTGTTGAGCACGCCAAGGTCTATTTTCTTCCAAAGTAGAAGTTAGATTATTATCTTGCTGGGAAATGATTCAGTGGCCGTTCAAATCGTTTCTAAATGGCATAGATTGGCTTTGAAAAATGCTATGATATGACTCTTCTCTGTCAGTTTTCATACACTTTTTGCGTTAGCTGACTCTATCGTTACAAAAACAGTTCCAAACCGTTAAAGGTCCCTCACCGCTTACCTGTTTGACGAGTAATTGGAACTGGAACCGATAACTTTCAAAAATGAGCAATTTTGAATCGGCGGATCACAGCCCAAATTGGTGAATTGACCAATTTTCCAATTTCTGAACATCATACTGAGAAACCTATATTTTGGCGTATGACGATAATGATAATTGACCGTCCAAAAATTTTCTTTGTTCTTGGGATCCATTGGAACAATTTAATGGAATTTTTAGAATTAATGAACCATAATTCCATAACTCCATAATTTTTTCTCTAGCTAATATGCTTTATTTTTCAAGTGCAGGGTACAACACACAGCAAGTGGCTGGCAGGACACACAGAGCGTCATTAAAGCGCTTTGGTGTTGTCTCTACGAAAAGTGTACCAATGTGCGTGTGTGTGTCTGTGTGTGTTTGGGTGTGTGCTCCAGTCCCAGCGACCAAGCAGAGCCGCTTTATTGACATTCTTTTAGCCTGGACGCGGTCGGGCTCCAACTGGGAATTGCAATCGCTTCGATTTTCTATCATTGTATTTGTGTGCCAAGCGCGCATTTCATTGTTGGTGGTCACTCGGCTGCAATCTCACTCTCTCCCTTCCAAGTACTCCTGCTCTCTGGTGGATACCTTCCTTCGCTGTTATAGCGGCTGCTGCTCATTGTCTCCGTGTGAGTGTTTAATGCGCTTCGAATTTATCGCAAATGCTGCGCAGCTCCTTTGTGCAATGAGCGTTGTCCAAGCTGGACGAATTGTACGGCCGGGACTCTGGACGGACCGTCGCACAGTGGCTCGGCAGCCGCAAAAGCGTTGCAAAAATCAAAATTTTTATGTAATCGTTTTATTAAACCAATACATGTATCTTATTTAGAATTTTCCAAGGATCACGAATATATAAATTTTATTCAATTCGGCAGAATAGCTTAGTTCCTACATCCGCTCAAAGATGAGTATATTTACAACTACAAAAAAAATCTTAATTTTTGGAAAAAAATTTAATGTTTAAAGTTGTTTTGTAAAAAAACAATGCAGCCAATTGCTATTTTTTTAATTTCTATAAAAAGGTATATAAAATTTAAACATAAACGAAAAAAAAAACAGTTTCAATCTTTTCTAGTTTTTTTATTATTTCCGTTTGCCTGAACCACTATATTTGGCCACTTTTTCAACTTTTGGAAGAAAATAAAAAAAAACCCAATTTTATGTATTTTTGTGTTTTAACGTAAATATGTTTGTTATTAATCTATTTACCTACTCTAAAAAGATTAATTGCGTGCATTTGACGTGTTTGGCTGTAAGACCAGTAAAAGCCTGGAAAACCAACTACAAAATATACTGCCGCAGGTATAAGAAGAAGAATATGCACTAGATGCAGGCACTAAATTGAGAGTTGTTTGCTTATATTTCGACTTTACAAAAAAATAGCCTACCTGTTACATTTGAAAAAAAGGGTTAATCAATCCTTTTTTGTATTTCCAGGTAGTTGTAAAACATATAATATAATTTAATTTGTACCTGTTACTTTTTCCTGGATAAATAATATTTGTATATATTTGCCTGAATACATCAGAAACATAACAGTTTTGTTTTGACTTTAAAAGAACACACATTGCAGTAAAAAGTATTTTTAAATATAATTCGCAAGCAGTGATTTTATAAGTGTAACGATGTCTTTGGAAAACGTAAAATTATTTGAGTTGTTCAGAAACTCCATAACTTCGAAGGAGTTCGTTTCGGCAATCGTGAAAGAACTTAACGTTGAGGAAGCAAATATAGATAAGTTTGATGATTTAAAAGCCAAACTTTCTCTTATTTACGCCCAAATAAAAGCAAAGTGGCAAAATTGTAGTCGCTCCAAAGGAAATTTTGTTAGGAGACACGAAAACTGGCTAAAAGGGTTTACGCTTATTGAAATTTTGCCAGAAGAACCTCAAACGTCTACGCACCGAAAGAGAGGAAGACCTGCCAAATGTTTGGACGAGTGCTCAAATTTTACTCGAAAGAGAAAACTTGCCGATGCCACTGCCGATATATCCACGGATCATCTATCGGAGGCTCTATCATTAAAGTACAGGAAGGATGATGAAAATATAAGGTCGCATATAACAAAGGTGGTTGCTGATGCAAGCCCTTTGCGACTTAATAGGATAAAGGAAAGCATCCCCACACCGCCAAATTCCCTACCTATGGACTACAGCGCTGAAGAGGCTTTGGCATTGTTTATGGAGTTGAATCTGTCCAAGGGAAAATATACTATATTGCGGGATTCGCTAATTCGGCACAATGTCAGTATTCTTCCTGCATACCACAAAATTGGATCGGCTAAACTGAACGCAGTACCACAACCAACGATAGTGACGGAAGTCTCAGCAGAGGTCAAACTTCAAGACCTCATGGATCATACTGCAAAACGCCTCATTGAAAGTTTTTCTGAAAATGAGATGGAGACTCTTCCAGAGAACCTCACACTATTTAGCAAATGGGGCTGCGATGGATCTTCTGGCCAAAGTGCTTACAAGCAAAGAATAGCCACAGATGATGAAGGTATTACAGATGCAAACATGTTTATGGCGTCTGTTGTCCCCCTACGACTAAAAAGTGAAACACTGGAACATTGGAAAAATCCGCGCCCTTCATCTGTTCAGTATTGTCGCCCGATATTGTTTAAATACGCCACAGAATCTTCGGAATTAATCAGGTCTACAGTAACCGACATTAGGAAGCAGATTGAAGATATAAGGCCTGCATTAATTCAAATCAAGGAAGGAACAACCATTGCTGTGAAATATGAATTTTTTCTAACAATGGTAGACGGTAAGGTTCTTAACGAATTGACAAACACTAAATCAACTTTGACATGTGCTTTTTGTAAAAAAACACAAAAGGATTTTCAAAATTTGGATAATTCTTTTATTGAAGAGGAAAATCTGGAATTTGGTATTTTAAGATTTTAATAAGAAACTTGGACTGAAAGTCGATTGCCCCAAATATGGATATGGTAATACAACTGATGGAAACTCATCCCGCAAGTTCTTTGAAGAACACAAAACTTCGTCAGAAATAACTGGAGTGGATGAAGATATCATTAAAAGATTGGGTACTATTTTAAATATTCTGAACTGTAAGGAAAAAATTAACGGCAGTAAATTTGGTGAATATGCGACTAAGACTGCAGAGCTGCTACTGGAAAAATATCCGGGAAAGAAACTAACTCCCACACTTCACAAAATTTTGGCACATGGCCAATCTATAATAGAATATCATTGCCTACCCATTGGGGAGATGTCAGAAGAAGCCCAGGAATCAAGAAACAAGGATTATAAAAAATTCAGAGCCATAAATACTTGTAAAATATCGCGATCAAGGGAAAACCAGGACCTTTTTAATATGTTGGCGGCCACATCAGATCCACTGGTTGCATCCCTTAGATATGTGCGATCCAACACTGAATTGCCAAGTAGTTATTCAAAAGAAATGTTAAGTCTTTTAGATATCCCCTCAAATGTAAATGTTGATGATTATTTTACAAAATATGCTGATATGCGAACAAATATATAATTAAAATTTTCTTCATAAATATGGCGAATATTGCACAGGCAATAAAATCCAACTTCAACAACATATTGCGCAGCTCTCAGACATCGTATCATCACATATGAGTACTTATTTTAAAGCCTGAACATATTCCTTGTAACTACAATTTATTTCATTAAAATATCTTAATTGGATTAGAAAATATGCAAAAAATATGTACATATTGTTCAAGAGCGAATATTGCACAGTCCACAAAATCCAACTTGAACAACAAATTGCGCAACTCGTAGATATCGTATCACCATGTATGAATACTTATTTAAAAGCCTAAAGATTTTTCTTTCAATTGCAATTTAATTCATAAAAATATCTCAATTTGTTTAGAAGATATGATTTTTGCAACGGATTTTCAGCTTTTGAGCCACTGTGCGTCGCATTGCCTGACTGTTGAAAAGATTAAGTGTGGTCAACAAAGACGATGACGACGGTGGGAGATTTCGGGATTGTGGGAACGTTGCGACGAGACGCATGAGTTCGGTAGGCACCACAATGAGCCAAATGAAAAGGCAACGCACGGAAAAGCTTTTGTTAATGGTGCTAAAGAGTTGGCCCGGCCTATATGACATTTTATATATTTATATATAAATTTCATTTCATTTGATTTATGCGCACTTTAAAGAGCGCTCCAAATAAATCAACGCCCCAGACCAAGGCGGCAGCAACAGGGCCAAGCCTATTTTTTTGTACCCTGTTTTTTAATTAACATCCCAGCAATAAAGAGAAATAAATAGCTATGGAAATGTTAAGATATCACGATTATAAAATACACTACAGCTGGATTGGATGCAAAATGTTTGTTGGAAAACAGATGACTATAAAAATTGTATTCTAAAATGATTCAGATTATTTAAGTAATCACAATTTGCTTTCTTTGGCTAAAAATGTGTTGTCAGATATGATACACTGTGAAGACAATGTTTACCTTCTTTGAGTTGGTCATAAAACTATCCTAGACTTTTAAGTTCGAATTAATTATTCTTGCAACAAAACATTCGTTTTAAAAAGAAATCCGAACACAGGAAACCCTCCTACAACGCGGGGAATTCGTTTCCAAAAAATGCCGCGTTGTAAGAAATCGTGTTGTAGGAGGTATGAACTCAAAAATGCAAAAAACCGAGTTTGGTTCCAAATTAATGAAATTTTAAATAAAAAATTGGATAATAATTAAATTCGATAAATAAGACTTCTTTTATTTAAACAAAAACAAAAAAAAATTCAATTCTACGTAACATATTCAAGTTGAAATAACTAAAGCTAATAAATTAAAGCAAAAATAGAACCATAACTTCCTACTCGTTCTCATCACTTAGTATGATTTGTCTCGAACGTTTTGTTCGCACTAGTTTAAAATCTGAGCTTGATTCCCTTACAGATTCTGGCATTTTTTCAGCGATTATTGTTTTGAAAAATTTCTTCTAATGAAGTTTGTTTGCTCTTATTTCGTAAATCTTTGTAAATTTCTTGATAGGGAATTAGGCTGCTTTGAAGATTTTGTTTAAATATTTCTGTTCTATCCCTTAAAGGTTCGTTCTCTAAAATGTACTCTTCCCACTGCTTTGCCATATTTAAAACTTTCTCGATACTTTTTAGAGCAAATTTTTTATTTTCTACAGCGGAAAGACTAGATTTACTAGCTACAAATTAATAGTTGATTTCATCGATTGACGTTTGTCCTATTTCCTTGAAATAATTAAATATTTTTAGTGCTTTATGCTTAGTTTTATTCCCATCTAAAAGCAATCGTTTTTTCGTCATATCTTCTATCCACACCGTAAGCGATTGTTCCATTTTCTCCATTATCTTTGGTCTAGGACGAGCAGTTATCCAGATGCTACCGAACTTCTAATTTTTCCCTCTTTTTTTTTAATAGTTCTTATTGTTGACTCATTTAAGTTAATTATCTAGCAATATCAATTATCCTCTTTTAATTTTTAAATCGGTCCAAAATTTTTATTTTTAAATTAATGGATAAAAATTTAACATGCAAACCAGCAACAAAAATTCATTCATTCATTGTAGGAGTAGCGTTGTAAGAAAATTTCCGCATTTTGGGAACCGCGTTGTAGCGAAAACGCGTTATAGAAACCCCCGTTGTAGGAGGATTACCTGTATATTGTTCGTATTCATTTGTCGGAGCATGGCTTATTAATCAGATAAATTTTATTTTACAGAATAAAGCGCTGAATTCATCAACTAAAATTTCAGGAAAATTATATTTTTTTTTCAAAATGTGTACCTTATTCCATTACATACTCTACAAATCGCTATAGTTTGTCTTAAAAAATTTCGATAGAACGTTAGGAAATTTTTGTCGAAAGAACGAATCAGAAAGGGGTCTATTTATTTACATTTGTATTTATTTTTTATTGTCGGTATCCTTAATATTGATACTGAATTTAAATACAGGGTGCGCCATTTGAATGTGGTCGATGGAAATATTGAATAACTTGAACAATTCTCAATCGATTTTGAAAAACTATTTTTATAAAATTAGAAGCTTTACAATTTTTTCCATTCAGTTGCCAAAAACAACGTCAATCAAATGACCTCCTTTATTGCGGATACAAAATTCAGCTCTTTTTCTGGCATTTTCCATGACATTTGTCAGCATCTCGGGTGATATCGCAGTGATTTCGGCTCGAATATTGTCCTTAAGCTCGTCTAAAGTCTTCGGATTGTTGGCATACACTTTGCTTTTTAAAAATCCCCACAAAAAAAAGTCCGGTGCCGTTAAATCGGGCGATCTCGGTGGCCAGTCAATATCGCCCCCTTTCGATACCACACGTCCTGGGAACTTTTGACGCAAGAAGTTCATCGTTGATTTCGCGGTGTGACATGTCGCGCCGTCTTGTTGAAACCAAAAGCCTTTAAGACCTTTTTCACGCATTTCTGGTAAAATAGAGTGTGCCAACATCCATCGATACCGATCCCCATTGACAGTTTCCCCAACTATGAAGAAGAACGGACCGATGATGGCTTTTGAGCAAACACCGGCCCAAACAGTCACTTTCTGATCATGCAGTGGAGTTTGATGGATAGTATGAGGATTTTCTTTCCCCCAAATGCGACAGTTTTGTTTATTTACAGTGCCAGATAGCGTGAAATGGGCCTCATCAGTCATTAAAATTCGCTCTCAAAAATCGGGCTCTGAGTCACTCACTCGAATAACGTTATTGGCGTAAGCCACGCATCGCGGATTGTCTGTTTCCAATAATCTTTGGGTTAACTGCACTTTATATGGAAACATATCCAGATCATCTTTCAGAATCCTCCTCAAAGTAATTCCACTGATGTTTAGTTGCTGAGACCGGCGGCGGTACGAGACAGAAGGATTCTCTGCAACACTCCGTAGAACAGCTTCAATATTTTCATTTGATCGTCGAGGACGTGGTTGATTTGAATGTGGACGGTCCGCTACAGACCCGTGATTCTCGAAATTTGAAGCTAAGCGACGAATAGTGTCACTTTTAGGCGCAGAACGACCGCGATACTTTTGACGATACGCACGCTGTGTTGCAACAACTGAACGATTACATTTAATGAACATTGTCACTATTTCCGCGCGTTCTTTGGGCGTGAATCGATTCATGGTTAAAATTGTAATGCAATAACCTTTCCAAAATGTGTTCGACGACGTCAATCGGTTGAAATCTGTCAAAGTTATTCAATATTTCCATCGACCACATTCAAATGGCGCACCCTGTATATATTTTATTATTTTGAAAAAGAAATCGCGGAAAAAAGATAGAAATGAATAATATGTGTAATGTTTGATTTTTATTTTAACTTCCTTTGTTTCTTGATATGAGTCTTTGTGATGCGGATTAGTTTATATCTATATTTTTTTCCCCGATTTATTTTTCAAAATTTATATCATAGCGCTTTTAAGTGTTTTAACTCCTAGTCTTCTGAACCGCCTAAGCTGTGTTACATACTTTCCCATACAAGCCATATGCCCTTTCAGCCATTTGATCCAATAAGTGTATATAGAAAAAACAACTTTTTTGATCAATTTGAACATAAGTCTGGCTGGGACGCCACATGATGTCTGTCTGTGCCAGCGTTTGTCAGTCTATTAGTCTGTCACTGACATATAGTACGAAAATTATAAATAAAGTCATTTATTTAATATTGTGTACATATATAGTAGATATATAGATATAGGTAGCTGGTTATGTACCCACACATGCATACTACTAGTGGAATACAACATTTTATTGGTTGTCCGTGGCAACTTTTTTATAGGAAAAATTGTTTTTTTTCGGTTGCCAACATGTTGCACGCTTCAAATACTTTCAAAAGTAATTAAAGGCATTCATTCAAGTAGATGTGGCATGCTCCATCAAATTAGCAACTAATTAAAAGCTCAAAAACCGCACACACCCAAACAATACATAGTGGAGATGCCAAGGAACCGAACGTGCGACTATCATCAAAGACTTGAAATATGTATGGATGGCACTTGGCATGCCATTTGAAAATCAATAACCAAAATCCACAAATTCTTCAAATCACTCAAAATGAGTAAATTCCAATGCGATAATCACAGATGAATGCAGCCAGACAGCCGGCAGACACAGAAGACATATAATATATGTTGGGAGTGGGAGAAAAAAAGCAGCACAGCAAGTTATCCATCTTAGTATACTCCTACCAGATGCAAGAAGTTGCTGCAGACAGCCAGCTGACAACGAAATGGCAAAACAATTTCAATAATTTCAAGTGTCCTTCGTGGCAGGCGTCACTCCACACAATTCCCCCATCAATCCTGGTGCCTGGTGCCCAGTATGTGCGTCTCCCCCTGCTGCCTGCTCACATGGGCCAGACAATGTCGCTGAGTCACAACGAAATGCGATAAGAAATTGAAAAAGCAATTGCCAAAGTCCAAGGCAAAAGGCAATCATTAGTGGGGTGTCGCATCGATTTGGAGCACCAGCTCCCCAGCCTAGGCTGGTTGGAGTACTGCATTTGTATTGTTGGGTTGCACGCCAGTAAATTCAATTTAGGAATAGCTGCAACACGGCGCAGTGCAATGTCAGCTCTTATTTTTTTTTTAGAAATAAAATTTTATTTTGGGGCAAGTTGCAATTTGATTTGGAAGTGAAGAAATGTAATTGCAATCAAAGCGTTGGTTAACTAATAATGCAGCAATAGTCTACATCGAATTGAATTTAAAAGCAGCTCCAATAATAACAAAGGTTTTAGTTTAGAGTGTCTACTTGCTATTTAATTATTGTATTATTGAACTGCATTTTCATAATTTAACTGTTTTCAACAAAATCGCCTGACTTGGAATATTCGCGTGCCAAACGATTGCCATAGGTGCGCGATACCAAACGAAAAGAATCCATAAAGCGATCCATGCATTGAGTAATGCAACGCTCCTCCGAAGCTCCCAAAGCTTTGCCCGGCTTATTGATGCATTTCTTAAAACATTTTTCGGTCATCTTTGATATCAGCTCCTGTGCATTGGACATGGCAATTTGATGCTTAACCTGACCCATAAGTTCTCCTTTTTTTGCATCCATGATTATCGGGAGAGTTATTTCTTGTTGTAGCTTAACGTGTTAATAATTTTCTGTTCGTGTGGAAAAATGGGATTGACACGTTTTGTTAAAAGATATTAATAAAGTGAAAGAAATTTATCGCTTACTTTGTTAGATTTCATCAAATTTTGTGAACTTTTCTAATGCAAAGAAAAATCAAAAAATTTTGACAGCTTTGAAAAGCCGACTTTGTTTAATTTTTTTACAAGAACCTGGCTACTGATTTTCAAACACTTTTTGTGCTGCTCAGCTAACAATAATTTTAAATGCAGTTCGGATATTTGAAATTAAGAAAATCCTGTTCGTGAAATGTGTGAATCTATTGGTTATGTTAAAGTTGGTACCTGTCATGGAACAGCCCAGAGGCACTTTGGCAAAAGGATGCCTTTTGTGATGCCACATTAATGGTCAGCTCTTTAAAACAAACACGACTATTCAATTTTAGTCGTATTGTTTTTACAGCAATCTGAAAGGTCAATGAACCTAGATTTATGTCTGGGACAGAGATTGCAAAGGTCTGTACGGCTGGTCAGAAATGGTGACCACAGTTTCATTAGGCTCCTTTTGGATAGGGAAGGGCAAAACCTTCCAGTTGAGCTTGTCCGAGAATATGCCGCTGCCGACTCTGCCTTTAGGCTTGGATACGTCGGTATATGTTTCGGTGGAACACTTGGAGGTGACATGTCTACGACTTCCGTTCTACTTGGGATAGATAGGTCAAATCCCTTGCGTAGACTTGGAAATATGGTGACGTAATTAATTGAATTGAGAACTGTTGGATCCATGTTAAGGATAGTGGTGTTGCCAGAAAGGGAGCGCCAGTGATGTGCAATGCCGATCAAAGCAACGCGAAAAAGGCATTATTTGGGGTAGACATGAGGGGGATGGCAATTTGTTCTTGTTCAGATCAAAACTACTTCTATTCGTTATTCTCATTCGCAATGACCGCCAGCAAGGAACGCACTTTTATCATGGTTACGCCTGACGGTGTCCAGGGTGGACTCGTCGGCAAAATAATTGAGCGTTTCGAGCAGAAGGGCTTCAAATTGGTCGCCCTGAAGTTCACTTGGGCATCCAAGGAATTGTTGGAGAAACACTATGCTGATCTGTCTAGCCGTCCCTTCTTCCCCGGTTTGGTCAACTACATGAACTCTGGTCCAGTGGTTCCCATGGTGTGGGAGGGTTTGAATGTTGTCAAGACCGGCCGTCAAATGTTGGGCGCCACCAACCCAGCCGACTCGTTGCCCGGCACCATTCGTGGAGATTTCTGCATTCAGGTTGGTCGTAACATTATTCACGGATCTGATGCTGTAGAGTCCGCCAACAAAGAAATTGCCCTCTGGTTTGACGAGAAGGAGCTTGTCACTTGGACTCCAGCTGCCAGCGGCTGGATCTACGAATAGAATCGTGCATTTCTTGCTTTGTGGCTTCAATACATTTAGAGCTTAAACTAAGATTCTTTTAAAGAAATAAAATTCCACATAATTATAATTATTATACTTGGTCTTATGACTGTATTTTTGTTTTTTATACTCTTACCTATAAATACAAAGGGTATACTAGATTTAAGGAATGTACGTAACGGACAGAAGATGGTGCGGCTGACCACAAGAACTTTATACCAGAATGATTATTATATCCTCAAGCAGCGATTGAGCCATATCCGTCTGTATGAACACCGAGATTTCGGAGATCTACAGATTCAAAGCTTTACCATCTGCGCATATTTTCTGAGAATAAGATGTTTGTTGAATTATGTCAATATCTTTTCCTCTTTTTCGCTTGTGTATAATTTTTGTAAGCTTCAAAATTTGTTTGAGTTTATTCCTGTTTTCCGCAACAGACGTACAAAATCGGTTAAATCAATTTGACGATATGAAAAATTTGTTAAACATAGTAAATAAATTCCATTAAAAATTAAAGAAATGTAGACCATCTTCTGATTAAGAAACCGGTGCAGAGCCGCTCTTTGTCCAGTTTGGCCCGGATTAGTCTCTTTTAATTATCATCTTCAAATCAGATTCAGGTGATTCGACGCTTTTCCCCGGAAGTTGTTCAACATCGTTGTATATGCAGGCTCTGACCATTATATTTATTACTCTTTTTATATCTTAGTACTGCTTTTCCTCCTAATCCATCCATCAATACCTCTCATTCCAAAACCTCATATTTTATGATACAACAATTTGGAGCAAGTTTTTGGGGAGTTTCTACATTCTTTAGTAGTATTAAGTCATTTAAATTAATATCCTCCTTCATGAATTCCCTTTTCCACATATGCTCTCCCTTCGCACGTTTTCTTTTCTAAGCAGCTGTTGCCATTTCGCAGTGACTCTAAAAAATCTCCTACAACGGCTTGGATGTTTAGGTTCTTGTACTGAATATTAACATCGAGGATCATAAGAGCTATGACGTTGTTCCCGGGAATGAAATCTTAAATTTTTCGTTCTTATATATTTTTCTTTAATCGTTTAAATACATATCTGTTGATTATTCATGTTGATATATAACCTAATGACGCTCTAAATATTAATATTCGAATTCGTATAAAAATCATAAAAAAAATTATTCCTTAGAACCAAATTGATATGAAAGAAACATAATTGTTAGGCGCGTATTTTAAAAGAATTTGATTGATAAAATATTTATTGTTCGATATAATCGGCAAGTTTACCAAATTTCTTCAAACATTGATTGATGATTCTTCCGCTGACCACTATAAGACGTATCATATCCCCAACTTATGTGTCGCAACTGAGCAGCCTTACGGATTCCAAGCGCCTCAACTTTTTATCAAACCTTTTGACTCGTTCCATTGCAGCTGCATTAAAGTAGCCAAAGGTAAGACCCAGATTTAACAACAACGTTTGACAGCTCTTATCAATTCAACTCACTTGGACGCGATAACACTTGGCAACAACCATAGATACAAGTTGTAAGTCGGCTAGTCAAGTTGCAGCCAGTGTTGACCTCATTCATTGTAGGCAACAGACGCCGGCAACTTGTGGCTGCCTCAAAGTCGTTGCCACGAGTCCCATGAACACACACACACTCACACAGTCGCACAAAGGAAATTAATTTAAATTTATTGTCTCAATTTATAATGCAACAAATTGAGCGTCTGCTCAAACAGCAGCAACAAACAACAACAACAACAAGCAGCAGAAGAAAGAGAGCGTCTTCTTTGCGTCTTTGCCAAAAATAAATGTTGACAGAGACAACAACAACAACAAGAAGAGGCCACAAAAAGAAAAAAAGAGCAACTGTTGGAGAGCAAAACTTTCGCCTGTGGTTCAATTCACCATGCATCATATGCACTTACAGTAGACATTCGAAAGAGCGAATATGCAGTAGATAACAAGAATGCTTTTAGTACCATGTTAAAAACTACTTGGTTTAATGAGTGTATTTTTATACTCTTACTTATAACCACAAAGGGTATACAAGATTTGTGGGCATGGCAGACCCCAGGGTCTTTATACCAGAATATTTATAATAATCTCGGGTAATGATTGAGCAAAGCCCATCTGTATGAACACCTAGTTTTCGGAAACTATAAGTGCTACAGATACAAAACTTCCCCATCTGCGCCTATTTTCTGGGAAGAAGAAAACTGTTGAATTATATCCATATCTTTTCCCCCGTTCCTCTTGGCGTTCCAATTTTAGTAAGCTTTCAAATTTGATCGTTTCGAACCCCCATTCCCAACAAACGATTTACCGTATAGTAAATACATTAAAGCTACAAAATTGGCAAAAATAAAATTATTGATTATAGATAATAATTACACTGTCCTACAAAATTGAAAAAAATCAAGGAACTTTTCAAGTGACCTAGTGTACGTTGTAGGTCTTGACGAGTAGATCACGATAGTGTGTTTCAAAATTGTCTAGCACCCCCAAAATCGGAAGTTATCGCTTAAAAACCATTTTTCGGGTACTGCGATCACTCCCACTATCACAACGTCGCCATTTTTCAACCGATTTTCGATTGCTTTACGGCTTTGGAAAGAAGAAGATTCAAGCTTTAAGATGATATACACTTGTTTATACTTTATACAAAGCAACTACGAGATTTTTTAAAAGTTATCTAAGATTTTTTTTTTATTCGATTTTCACACTTTGAAGTCATTTTTATATAACATTTTGTTAAAACACCTTTACTTTTTTAAAAAAGTAACAAAAATTAACAAAATGTTATATAAAAATGACTTCAAAATGTGAAAATCGAAAAAAAAGTGTAAATCTTAGATAACTTTTAAAAAAATCTCGTGGTTACTTGTATAAAGTATAAACAAGTGTATATCATCTTAAAAGCTTGAATCTTCTTCTTTCCAAAGCCGTAAAACAATCGAAAATCGGTTGAAAAATGGCGACGTTGTGATAGTGATCAGTACCCGTAGTTTTAAGCGATAACTTGCGATTTTGGGAAATTAGAATTTTGAACACACTATCGTGATCTACTCATTAGACCTACAACGTACACTAGGTCGCTTGAAAAGTTCTAAATCACTGTTGACAGTGTTATTCGCATATAATATCTGCACATTATGCAACTGGCAATAATAGTAATCCTTTTTAGGGTGGCATGTGTAGCAGCTATGGTCTCCGAGATTTATGTGTTCACATGGACGTTTAGATAGATTAGCCACCTTTAAAGAACTTAACCTCCTTTTGCTTCTTGCATGTTTTAGAAAAATCAAGTTAGTCCTTTGGTTTCAGGGTTAGTTTTTGGACCTTATACTACAAAAAATACATAAAAAACCAACTCACCGAAAAAAAAAGTTGCAAAACCTTCGGGAAATAATTCAATTTTCAAGCAGTTTCATAGATACGATATTTTTTTTCGGAAAACATCAAAATCATATAAGAATGTAAAGCAATCATAATAATAATTTTCGCATCTCTTAACAGAACAAATTTTCCACCAACGTTATAATTATCTGTATCTCTTTTTTTTTTTTAATAATACGGAGTTTTCAATTCAATTCTAGTATTCAATGATATGCCAAAAATTTGTATATGTTTGTGGCTCACTTCGGTATTAAAATATATAAAAAATTGTCTCTTTTTAAGCAGCGATAGGGAATGGAATTTTTGAGGCTATGGGAATATTTTAATAAAATAATAGAGAAGTCCATATACCCATGTCCGTTCGTCAGTCCGTAAAAACGTCTATATCTCAGAGATGGTAAGAGCTAAAGTAACTAAACTTTCATATTAGATCCCTTATTATTTCGTTGAAGGCAAGTTTGATTTACTTTATATCGGGGTTACATTATATAGCTCCCAAAGGGGTGTTTTAAGGATCTCGAAAAAACCAAAGGATTTCGATTGATAATTCGATAATTGATTGTGAAGATATCGAAACCAAATTTAACACTCTGAAGTTTGTAAAGAGTTTCCAAGCACTGCACATTAGATCAAAGTCGGTTGACTATATAATATATATTGGACCGAAACCCAAAAAATCGATGCCATGATATCTATGATGCACTACCTCTGATTGGAAATCAGAAATGCGTTCTTGAGAATTAGAGACCTCTTTCGAAATTCGACTTTAATACACTGTAAGGTGATCATCCTAACCGTTTTGCTTTTGTATGTAATTGTGACGATATATTTGGAACGACATACTGCCATACAGAGAAGGAGGGAGGATGAAAGGATGTTATTATCTATTAACTAGTTATTATAGCTAGTTTAGAAGAAAAGCTCAAATAATACGAGGGTGGATTGATAAGTTTTCGGCCTGACCAAGAGATGGCGCCACTAGGCCTACCTTGAGGTGGCGTTCTATAGTACCATCCTTAGATAGCTTGTAGCTATAGTTTCAGCCCGATCGCCATGTTAGTTTAGATTTGAGAGCACACTGAACAAGACGCCTCTGTGTTTTTCTTGAAAAAATTGATTCGAAAAAACATTTGTACCGCCAATTTGACGTTGTATAATCGTAATCCAAGCGCATTTTTTCGTCGATTCATAACCGTTGACGAAACTTGGGTCCACCACTACACTCCTGAAACCAAAGAACAGTCTAAACAGTGGATTGGACCAGGGGAGCCAACTCCAAAGAAGGCAAAAACAATTTTTTCAGCGAACAAGGTTATGGCTACTGTTTTTTGGGATGCAAGAGGTATTATATACATTGATTACCTTGAAAAGGCAACGTTTGAGCCACGAGGTGAAAATTAAACGACCTCATCTGGCGAAGAAAAGAATCTTGTTTCATCACGATAACGCACCAGCGCACAAGTCAATCGTTGCGATGGCTAAAATCAACGATCTGAAGTTTGAATTGATGCCGCACCCTCCCTACTCTCCAGACCTAGCCCCGAGTGACTATTATCTGTTTCCTAACCTCAAAAAATGGCTTGGCGGTAAAAGATTTGCGGACAATGAAGAAGTTACCGAAGCTGTAAATGTGTATTTTGAGGAGCTTGACGAAACAGTCCATAGAGATGGCATTACTAGACTAGAACACCGCTATGAGAAATGTATCAGCCTTGGAGGAGATTATGTTGAGAAATAAAAAAAAAATTCTTAAAAACGTTGTTTTTCTTGGTCAGGCCGGAAACTTATCAATCCACCCTCGTATTTGTATCTTAAAATACTTTCTCCACAAGAACAAATATAAAACATATAAAAACACGTCTTAAAAAAATAGTGAATGACACAATTAAGAAAAATATTTTTAAAAAAGATATAAAAATTCATTTGTTTCAAGAATATGTGTTGGCTATTAAAAAATGACATATATGAGTATATTTTTTTTAGGAGCCGGTTGCGAAATTAGATAAAAGAAATTGTTTTAAAAAAATTGCTAGTTTAAAAAAAAAATAAATGAAAACATAAGCACTTTTTTTAAATTAAGCCGCAACGCAAAACTAAAATTTTGTAAAAAAATTATTTTCCCCTGCATTATTATTTTTTTTAAAGTGCTGGGGGCAGTTTTCAGCCCCATATCCAGCTAAACCCTTTGTCTGTTAATTAATTCGAATGACTACTGTACTTGCCTTAAGCACGCACACACACACACACACACACACGCGTACACACGCATACGCATTGGAATTGAACTTGAACTTATCTGTCGCACATTTTTCAATTGTTTGCTCGAAATAAAAGTTATTCCCAAAGTCATTGAAAGCAAAGTTTATAATTGTGCAATGATTTTGGACCTGCTAAGTTATTACTTGGCGAACTTTGGATAGTTTTGGCTAACTTTTTGGTTATATATTTAAGGGGGCTTGGTATTTTTTTTTTTCAGCACTTGGCTTTAACTCGTTCGTTAACTTGAAGCGGCTGCAAATTGAGTGCATAGATTTGGTTGATGACGGCAACCATCATGATGATGATGATGATGGGGATGGCGATGGCGACGAGGACGAGGTGGGGTATAGCTGGAACAGGAGCGCTTGACTTGTGTCATTTGTCTGCTGTCATGTCAGTTGTCAGTTTGATTTTTAGCTGCAGCGTTTTTTGTTTTTATTTCTTATAAATTGTAACAATCGCCGAGCAACAATGACGAAAAATATCAAATAAAATGCCGTGGCGGTAAAACAAAAGACAAATTGCACGCTCGGCTCGTGTTGACAATATTTTATAGATTTTTCTTGTTCTCGAAAAAATATATATATCAAAGTATATACTATGCATACTTATATATATATATATTGTTTTTTTTGTTGCTGACATTTGAGTGTGCCACATTTTTACAGCAGTCGCCGCCGACGTCTGACGTCTGAGCACTTTATCTTAATGTCAATTTGTTGCTGTTGTGTGTGTGTGTGGCCCAAAGAGCTAATGGAGAGGCATCCTAGGGGTTGGGGTGACCGGAGCTACGGCTTTTTGCTGTTGTGCTGCGTGAAACAGTTAACAACATTCAAGCGAATTAGCTATAAAAAAGCCATTTGTAAGCCAAGTTTGGGACACATTTGTAGCAGCCATTGAAGCTGTCGTCGGCGTCACGACCAAGTCCAGATGAGCAGTTTGTTAATGGCGCTAGGCTTACCAGCATTTAAGATAACAAATTTTGACTTTAGCTATGAAATACATTTTTAATAGGCCTTTAAGTCAGTGCCTGAGTCAGCAGTGACTCACTGAAAAACTGACCCTAACCCCCCCCAACTATTCTAACAACTTCAACTTCAACTCATCGATTCTTTTTTTTCGTTTCATTTCCATTTGCAGTACGACAACGTAAACTCGTGTTTACACGTGCTACGCGCTCAATCAGTTGGTGGCCTGGACAATATTACCACAAATGATATTTGTGCAGGACGTCTGAAAGCCGTGCTAGCGCTCTTCTTTGCCCTCAGTCGCTATAAGCAGCAGGCAAAGCAAACCAAATCCATTGGCGTGGGCTGTGGCAACGTTGGCGGCGGCTCTGTGCTAGGCATTGGCCTGGGTGGCAGTCTGAGAGCGCCTAGCGCCAGTTTGCAGGACAAAAATCAACAGGAACAGCAGCAGCAGCAACAACAACAGCAACAACAAACACCGCAGCAATTGGCCCAATCGTTGGAAAACGGCAATGAGATGGTGAATCGGTAAGTGGCTAAAAGAAATATGCAGTAAATGTTGTAATATGTTAAGATGTTAACATTGTGTAGCCGTTTACGTTTAAAAGTATGCTATGGTTTTTATGTGCAGTTTTGGGTTTTTGTCTGCGCTGTGCATAATGTTAAAATTTCCCTTAACGAAAGCTTAGGTGTGTGACTTGGCTGTGTGGCTTAAAAAAAGTACCACAGTGCTGCTGTTAGGTTGGTCGGCTTGGCTGCTGTTACTGTTAAAAATGTACTACGTTAAGGTAGTGGTTTGTGACTAGGCTAAAAGCATTGGTATGAGTTCGTATTACTGTTAGCATAATGTTGTTAGCAGCTAACTGTTAAGCAGTGCTCTTATTTAACATTTATTTTATTATTTTAAATTGAAAATTAACAGCATTTAGAAAAATAAAAATGTTAGAAAAGAAGAAAACTATTTAAGAGCGTTTTAAAAAGCCATTATTAAAGCAAAAACTATTATTTCCATTAATACGCATAGGTTTCAAAAATTAAAATGAGAAAATAAATTCGCACAAATGTAATGCTTCTTGAAGAGCATCCTTAGGACCTAAGCTTGGCTATATAACTTTGTACGTAGATTTTATAAACATTTTTAAAATAATCGAAAATTCGAGTTATTTGGCTATAATTCCAGTTATGTTAATGTCGTTAGTAAAGATAAAAATTAACACAAGTTAAAGGCAAAAACAAATCCGTTTTTATTTACATTTTAAGCTTTTATGCCACTGAAATCTTAAGTGATTTTAACGAAAAATGTCAATTCTTAATTGCTTGCTAAGTAATTCATTTATTGAATCAATAAAAAGCTAAAAAGCCTCCACATAGTTTCATTTATAATTTTTTTTTTACATATAATTATAAAATAGAAATTGATTTTGGATTAAAAAAAGGTTTATAGCCAGTGCAACATAAGCCTTATAGTAATTTAAAATTCAGTTCCAGGTAAAATTTCAGCTCTTGGCTGGCATGTAACCGATTTGTCAAATTTCCATAAATTTTGTTGCTATTGACAAAAAAATTTAATAATTATTAGTTAAAATTATTTTAAACAATGATAAAAAATAAAAAAAAGTCTTATTTTTTAAAAAATAAGTATCTTTTTTCTATAATTTTGTTGAAACTAACGCAGTTCCCGTTGTTAACAGAGCTATTAACAGTGCATATTTTCACAACTTCATTGCTTAACAGTGTAGAGTGGTGAGTTACCAGTGCTGTTAAATCACAGCTTTATTTAAATAAATAAATTCCCCACACTCTTTAATAAGCAACCGTTTAAGTGGTTTGAATTTTTATGTCTTAAGGATTTTATAAGAGCAGCTTGGAAGTTTTTTGGTTTTTTTGACAATATAATTTGATCTATTTAGATAATTCTTAGAGAATTTTGCATAATTATAAAAATTATTAAATTATATATATATGTAATTATAAAGTAGAATTTAATTCGAAGTTATAAAGGTTTGCAGCCAGAGCAACGTAGGCCTTCAAGCTGACATTTTATAACTAAATTTAAAGACTCAGCACAACATAATAAAAAAAAGTTAAAGTTAGACAAAAGATGACAGAGACTTCTTTAAAAAAAAAAATTGTTTTACCAATTGTTATTTATTTTTTACCATTTTTATACCCTGTACCGTATGGTACAAAGGGTATATTAAGTTTGTGCAAGCCGAAAATGTATGTAACATACAGAAGGAGACGTCGGAGACACCCCAAAGTTACCTAAAATATGATCAAGGTGAATAGAGAAGTCGATATACCCATGTCCGTCTGTCCGTCTGTCCGTCCGTCCGTGTGAACGCCTAGATCTCAGAGATGGTAAGAGCTAGAGTTACCAAACTTTCACATTAGATCCCATATTATTCCATAGGAAGCAAGTTTATTTTATTTTTTTGATATCTGGGTTAAATTATATAGCTCCCATAGGGGTGTTTGAGACGACCTCGACAAAAAAAAAGTTTTAGATGAATAATTCGTTTGTTTATGAAGATATCGTAACCAAATTGGTACTCGAAAGTTTTTTATAGTTCCCAATCACTGTGCCAAATTTCATCAAAATCGGTGGACTATATGATATAGCTCCCATAGGACCGATCGGCCAAAATAACTTTTTTAAAGAAAAATTCGCTATATTTCGTTTTTTAATAAAGATATCGTAACCAGATTTGGCGTTTGGAAATTTTTTAGACCACTTAAGCAATGTGCCAAATTTGAACAAAATCGGTTGACTATATCATGTAGCTCCCATAGGTCCGATCTTCCAAAAAATCGATTTTTTAACAAAATTTGTTGTGTTTCGTTTGTTTGTTAAGATATTGGGACCAAATTTGACATTCGTGAGTATTTTATAGTTCCTAAGCACTGTACCAAATTTAATCCAAATCGTTTGACTAGATCATATAGCTCCCATAGGACCAATCGGTCCAAAAACACGTTTTTATACCCTGTACCATATGGTACTAAGGGTATATTAAGTTTGTGCAAGCCGAAAATGTATGTAACATATAGAAGGAGACGTCGGAGACACCCCAAAGTTACCTAAAATATGATCAGGGTGAATAGAAAGTCGATATACCCATGTCCGTCTGTCCGTCTGTCCGTCTGTCCGTCTGTCCGTCCGTCCGTCTGTCCGTCCGTCCGTCCGTGTGAACGCCTAGATCTCAGAGATGGTAAGAGCTAGAGTTACCAAACTTTCACATTAGATCCCATATTATTTGATAGGAGGCAAGTTTATTTTATTTTTTTGATATCGGGGATAAATTATATAGCTCCCATGGGGGTGTTTGAGACGACCTCGACAAAAAAAGCGTTTTAGATGAATAATTCGTTTGTTTATGAAGATATCGTAACCAAATTTGGTATTCGAAAGTTTTTTATAGTTCCTAATCACTGTACCAAATTTGATCGAAATCGGTTGACTATATCATATAGCTCCCATAGGACCGATCGGCCAAAATAACTTTTTTAAAGAAAAATTGGCTATATTTCGTTTTTTAATAAAGATATCCTAACCAGATTTGGCGTTTGGAAATTTTTTAGATCACTTAAGCAATGTGCCAAATTTGAACAAAATCGGTTGACTATATCATATAGCTCCCATAGGTCCGATCTTCCAAAAAATCGATTTTTTAACAAAATTTGTTGTGTTTCGTTTGTTTGTTAAGATATTGGGACCAAATTTGATATTCGTGAGTATTTTAGAGTTCCTAAGCACTGTACCAAATTTAATCCAAATCGTTTGACTAGATCATATAGCTCCAATAGGACCATTCGGTCCAAAAACACGGTTTTTATACAAAATTCGATGTGTTTTGTTTGTTTGTAAAGATATTTGAAATAAATTTGGCATTCATAGCTTTTTTAAGGTATTTAAGCACTGTGTCAAATTTTATTGAAATCGGTTGACTATATCATATAGCTCCCATAGGAACGATCGGTCAAAAAAAAATTTTTGCTTAAAAATTCTTCTGTTTTTGGTTTTTTGTGAAGAAATCGGACTTTATTACAAGCTAGTGGTACAGGGTATCCTAAAGTCGTCCGCGCCCGACTTTACGTCCGCCATTTTTTATACAAAATTCGATGTGTTTTGTTTGTTTGTAAAGATATTTGAAATAAATTTGGCATTCAGATCTTTTTTAAGGTATTTAAGCACTGCGTCAAATTTTATTGAAATCGGTTGACTATATCATATAGCTCCCATAGAAACGATCGGTCAAAAAAAAATTTTGCTTAAAAATTCTTCTGTTTTTGGTTTTTTGTGAATAAATCGGACTTTATTACAAGCTAGTGGTACAGGGTATCCTAAAGTCGTCCGCGCCCGACTTTACGTACGCCATTTTTTAATCTAAATTGTTGTTGGGCGCTTTTGCTACTTCCCCAATCTTGTTGTTGGTATTTTTATGCTTGAACATTGAATAATTTCCGTTAAGAGAAAGTAAAGCGTTTTGATTCCTTCAACATACGGGAAATTATAAAAATTCAACACTCTTAAAGAAGTTAAATTTTTTAATATTAGCTTAAAGTTTTGCACTTCTATTTTATCTAAATTATGCTTTCACTAAAATTTTGAATTAAAACTACCCTTTAGACTGTACTTCTTGTATAAATGGTAGGGTATATATGATCATAATTGAAAGGGTTTTGCAGTATTCCAAATCTACCTTTCCATAAACAAATATGTCAACAATTTTTTAATAAAATTGTTACTATATATTAGCATATTAAAATATAAATTCCAAACATTTGAAAAAAGACAAATTTTACCTACAAAAAATGACACCAAAAATTCTTGAATTACAGATTTACCACTGCATTCAAGTACATCTTTTTAATTTCAAGTTCTCCCAACTGCTTTGTCCCAATCATTGTCAATTACAAACATTCTTTAAGTCTCAAGCATTTTTGCTCTTTTTGGCCTACGTCTTAGTCTTTTCGACCACGTCTAGCTTTCACCCTCTGGTTTGATGAGCTTCGGCTTATATCAATGCCAAGTCGCATTTCCTTTGAATTTTTCTTATACCGTCATAATACTTCCGGTTGGCATTTCGGTTTGCAGATTTCTGGCAAAGTTAACATGATTTATTGGTTTGTATGCCGGAAATTACAGGCAGTGGCCCCATGACTAGACTCCTTGCCCCCGCCCTTGTTAACTCACACTCAAACAGATGTTGCCTGACTTTAGCAGTCATAAAAAATGCCACCTCGTTGTTACCAGGAAGAAAAAAAAAATATTGTAGCTCCCCCAAAAAAAAAACAGAATTGGCATACTGGCTGAAAGGAAATCTGCGTGGCGACAAGAGCGCCGAAAAATTCAAAACATCAAGAAGATGGCAAAATTAGAAAACTTTACTTGCCCCAGCGAGTGCCATCATATGGCTGGTAGGAAAGCAATATTGGGGGGCACGGTGTGCGTGTTTGCAACCCTCAGGCAGACAGTCGGGGAAATCCCAGTAGACAGGAAACGGAAGCTTTTGTTGTGCGCTTACCAAAACTCTCTCTTTGGAAAAAAAGGCCAAAATCAAAGAAGCCTTGGTTGAAGTCTGCCCAACGTTTAAGTTGCGCCTGTTGGATCATGGAGTCTTCGTCCACCCCCCAAAAATGTGTTGATGACTTTCACTGACTATGAAATTTAAATGCGTTACGGAAATGTTTGCGTTTTTGAGGCCGTTTTAGCAGACAAATAAATTACATTGGATTTTTATGACTGTCCTTGCGCCTAGTTTGCATAAAGTCCTGGTGCTGGTCCTGGCAACAACAACTATGCGAAGTTCATTTAAAGTTTTTTTCAAAACTCAATGCCATAAAACTTTCACTTGGTCGGGGCGCATGTCCAGACTTGATTTCCCGAACGGTTGTCCCCACATTTGTTGCTGTTGTTGTTGTTGTGGTTGTCAACTTTGTTGCTGTTGTTGTTGTTGTGGTTGTCAACTTTGTTGCTGTTGTTATTGTTATTGTTGTTTATAATGTCTGCGGTTCTCCGGGCTGTCGTCGGCCCGTCTAGCGACCTCGACATTGAAACATCCAACATTTTTGCATGCACAACTCCTAACGCACAGTGGTCCAGATCGATTACACTATGCAACAAAATTTCAAAATTTTCCTGATCCCGGCTTCAAAATAGTTGATCCCTATGTAAAATTTCACGCTGAATTCAAATCTGCTTAGAAAAATGTTGAAAGTAGAACAGTTTTTGAGATATCGCCAAATTTGCATTTTTCATGTTTTGAAAAAAGGTTAGTCTACTAAAATACAATTTTCTCTGGTTTTAGTGCACCGATTTTTGTAAACTGGAACGAAAATTAAAGATAACAAAATTATTTCTTAAAAAAATTATAATTGTTTAAAATCCAATCATAAATGACGAAGTTATGGTACTTCAAAGTTGAATTTTTGTAAAAATTTTGATGATTTTTCAATTTTTTGCCGACTTTTACTAAGTTTTTTTCGATCTTTCAATAAAAATTGCTCCGGTTTTAGATATTGATTTGATGGCGTAATCTTTTACGAACATTTTTTGCTCTGGTTCATCAAGATCGGGTAAAAAATACTTCCGCATTTGCAGTATTTGGTGAAATAACTCAAATTTTATTTTTTATGACTCTGAAAGCAGTTGAATTCTATTGCTCTCACAAGGTCAAAAGTTTTTCAGGGATCAACTATTTTGAAGCCGGGATCAAAAAACTGTTGCATAGTGTTATCGAGCTGTATGAAATTAAGTACTTTCAAATTATTTGAGAATGACGTTGGCTTTAATTTTTGAAAAAGTTGAGATTAATTTTAAACAAGTAAACGTAGTAAGCCACACTCAGACTTTTAGCTTGCAAAGATAGCAGGGAGCAGAGCCCTTTTTTTCAAAATATTTGTTCTTTGCAGTGTTAGTAAATCTAAATCAGTGGATGTCAGTTGAAATGCATCCGAGAAAGCAAAATTCCTAATTGATTCTGTAAATAGATCAAACCACGAAAGACTAATATTTTGACTGAGAACATAAAAAATGCAAAATAAAATATATAAATTAACGTTCATAAATGGATTTTCATGAAAAATCTAATAATATTAAAACACCTGAAAATTCGAACATAAGGCGAATTTAACCCTTTTTATTAGAAAAAAATTTTTTCTTTGACCATATTAAAAAAAAAAAATGGTTCCCAGTTTGATTCCTTGAAGGGGCATGGAGGATCCCTATTAATAACTATTCCAACAGAACAGGAACCTACAGTTTGTAGTCGAATCCGAACGGTGGTGTGTTTTTAATTGATTAATAGAGACTTTCATGGAATTCTTTCAACATATCTCTAAACAAATATTCATACTGGGGAGTCTAATACAAAAGGAAAATTTGTTAAATGTTTTTCTATTATATTTAAAAATCACCTAGATCTTTATTTTCGACCACTGTGCAGTGGCAGCTACCATACAAGAACACATGGTGGGGGCCAACTCATTTGGGGCGCATAACTTTGCCGTTAACATTGGAAAAAACAACCCTTGGCAAAATGTGTTGCCTATGTTATTTGGGCGTGGCAGCGGGCGCTACATTAGCGACTGTCGCGTCAGTTCCAAAAACTCTATTCATACAATATTTAAAGGCGTTTTAACGGCACAGCAGCGCAGCTGGTGCCAAGTTCCAGGAGTTGTCGAGCAACTGCTGCTCCCAGCCAGAAAAGTTTCACAAGTTTCCACTTAAAACGAGTGGCACTGATTTGCCTGGACTCGGACTCCAGCAACATGTGGCCGTGGCACTTGTCTTGGCGCATAATTAAAAACCCTTAACGCAGCAAGGACCTCACAGTCTATATATTTACAACCAACTTTATTTGGCTTTAAATCGTTTAAGATTTAAGGCAACATCTGATGACATTCCAACCCTAATCCCCATACATCTTCGTGTGCCATGCGATTTTTCTTATGCTGCTCCATAGCAAATTACGCTCCAGACATTGCAGCAATATGTTCCCAAATGTATTTATAACATTTGTAACTGAGCTGGTTTTGGTTCTTGGCGGGTAGTGTGGAGCAAGTGGGCCTGATAATAGCTTAAAAGTTACCCCCCAAGGCGAATGGGGGTGCCACATAATTGACAATCAAGCTGTTGTTCGGCCAAGGCGAATCTCTTATGGGGGTGCTTACATGCACACTTGTCTGCAAATTCCAATGCATGCGTAACACACGCACACACACATACTGGGACTTTATCCCGATTAACCCTCTCCAGAACGGCTAAACCCCCCAACCAAGTTCCAAAGCCCAACTGAATCTCACGTGCCGTACTCTCTCTAATTCGCATGCATTTATGCATGCTCACGCACATACCATACGCCCATGATGGGACTTACCACGCCTGTGACTTGATCTATCCAAGCGTAAATTGTGGCCACTTTTGAACCATCCACCCTGCAGTCTACATACTCCCAGCAAGTCCAGTTCATAGTAGCTCCAGCTAAACATTGACAACTTGTCAGGTCCTTTGGCCAAAAAGCTGCGTCTCTGCCGGCTGCTGCAGTTGTTATCCTTGTTGTCAGCGTGCTTTGTGGTGTTGCTTGGTTTAACTTTTGTTGTCCTGCGGGCTTGTTTTTTCCACATCGTCTGCCTTGGCATGGAATTCCTGGGCTTAGTGCTCTTCGGTGCTTGTACTGTGTGTTGAATTTATAATTCCATTTGTGGTTTTAATTTCGTAAATGTGAAATTAATTTAATTCAATTTTGTGCGGGGGCAAGGACGCATTGATTGTTTGGTTACGGGTTTTTCTTGCTGGGGGAGCATTGTTTAGGTCTGGTTTTTTGGTAGGGTTTCTGCTTCATTGAGCATCAATTGTTGCTTTGAAAGAGTGACCAATGCTTAATCTGAATTTTCTGTGTTTCACAAAAGAACTAAGGGCAGCAGAGACGAATCAATTTGTTGCTTTATTTGAGATTTGGGGAAAGTAAAATTGTTTTCAATGTTTGCAGGATATGGACAGTGGGTAAACTGTCTGGATGAGAAAAATGTTTTTACATATAGTATATAGATGGAATGAAGTTACTTTAGATTGATATGATAGAAAGAAAAATCGTCACGTAACGTAATGAGATATATTGTGATGGTATACGTAGGAGCAGGACCGTCGAGAGGGGGAAATTCTATTTACTGTCGTGATTCAAGCTAAAGAGGCCAGACATTGTGCCTCTCCGGGTCCAAATATTCTCTCTACCATCCTGGGTAGGAATATATGTTAGAGACAACAAACTGTTGTGTCAAGAGCATAAGCAAGGGAATCTCCGTTGAGCTACTATAAATTTATTAAAAATATGTTCTCAGTTACGGGTTCCTACCAAACTGCTCAAGCAGCTTCAACTCCTATTGATAAAAATCCATTTAAGTTCAATTCAACTCGAAATTGACTTTTTCCAAATAAAGTCGCAAAATTATGAGTGGCTTAAAAGCTTTAGAAACCGTTTTTAGATCTAATAAAGCCAAATTAACTGCTAGCGTACTCTACTAGGCTCCCCTAGTTATTTTTCCAAACCAATTTCACTTTTTTTTTTTTAACTAACAACAGCTGCCAGAAACTCCCAGCTTAATCTGTGGCACACAAACAATCTTTAGCCCTCCGGCTTATAACGCACCCTTGTTGGTAGTAATCCACCCGGAACATTCGTTTATAAAATTTAGCTTTACATCAAACATTATTAAAAAAAATCTATTGCATACTTTTCGGCGGCTGTCAATTTTAAATTAGCTTCGCAAACGCCTTCAACGTCACGCCCACTTTATGTTTTATAAATCAGCTGCAATTAGCGAAATTGGCAACGCCCCTGCAATGGCTATCTTACTTTTTTTATCAATAAACTCCATTTACCCTGACCCTCTGACTACGGTGATGCCTTTGAAAAGCGGAAACCGTGGACACCGTATTGCAAAATTTTGACAAGAGCTTCCCTTCCGTTCGCCATTTGTTTTTTTGTTGTTTACTGTTTGACATTTTCGCTTTTGCGGGGTTTATTTTTGTCGAGTTTTTCCGCCGGTTTTATGTTCAACAAGGCTTCACTTTTGATACCCTGTAAACAGGCGGTCAAGGGTATGATTGATTGATGCAACAGGCAGAAAAAGGAGGCGTGGCAGACTATAAGATTTTTATGTTAAAATGCTTAGCTAGACGTGTTTGTCGAATAAATTATATGTCGGTATGAACATCTATATTTCAGAGAATATAAAACCTATAGACAAAGTTTCTTCAAAACATTTATATAACATAGGTCTAGAAATACCAGGATCTTGTCAGTTCTTAAAAAGGTAAGAATAATTGCGGTAATTTGCTGCGTAGAATTCAAAACTGGGGTCAGAATAGACTCATAAAGTCAGGATTTTGAGATAGTTGAGGTTATGTACCCGCAAAACCGTGTTTTTTTTTTTTGAGGTTATGTACAGGGTGCAATCGTAAAAAAACTTTCAAAGAGATATATAGACAAAAAATTGCCATAATTTCTAAAAATAGACGAGATAGAGCAAAAATAAGCTCAGATTCGTATCAGTTGCGTCACCAGCTACTTTAGGACCAAATCTTAGGTTAATCAGACCAAGTTGAACCTCCTTTATGTTACATACTTTAGTATCCACACTCATGTAAGCCTAATCAACAACGAAGCGTTGACTTTTCCCACAACTCCAATCCCTAAAGATGTATGACAAGTAGCTACTAATTTAGCTGGTGCAGGGTATTCCAATATCGGAAACTCACCCGACCGATTCCCATTTATTTTTTATGCCAATTTTGTACTGCTGCCCGGTTGGTTTTTGAAGTGTCCGGCCCGGAGTTCGTCATTTTGAGGTGAGTGCATTTTTGTCTATTATTAAAAGCAAATGCTGCGCATTATTTTTTTGCAAGGGCTGCCAAGGGTTGCGCTTAGTACTCGCAACTGCGCCCTTGTGCAGCGACAACTCTTTAGCTTCTTGCCGGGTAAGACACAGATTCGGATGCGGATTCAGCTGCTTGTGCTGTCAACGACACAGCCAGATACTCAATCAACGCCCACAACTCCAATTTCGATTTCAGTTGGCAAACAGTTAGTCATATTTTTATGTACCGACAAAGAAAATGGCGCCTGGCTTGTTGTTGGGTTACTTTATGTGCGGAAAATGTCGTCTACAGGCAGTAAGTCTGTCGGAGCATGGAGCGGAAAATGCGGTATGAGGACGATAACTCACCTACAACTCCCCAACTTCACATCATCAAAGCGCCCATTCATCTCTGGCGCCCCCCAAAAGTTGAAAAATGTGAAACAATTGCAACGATGATTACTTTTTCCAGGACTCCATTTGGTTGTTGTTGCTGTTGTTGTTCTGGATGTTGTAAATGTTCATGTTGATGTTGTTTTTGTTTGTTAGCCCAAAAAGAATTACGGCAAATAAACGAAAATTGAATTGGCGCACAGTAGGCGGTACTTGGACTTGTTTTTGTAGTGGTCCCCATGGAGCATTTGGAGCTAACAGCAAGCGGAAGAAAAAACAAAATTTCAAAAGAGATAGATCTGCGCCCAGGCCAGGTGCTGAGTAGTTAAGCCGAATTCATAATTATATGCTAAATACTGTAGTAATTAAGTCTCCTGGGAGTTGTCAAGCCAACAGTAGCTTTCCTTAGAACCATAAACTAGAGTAGTAGTGGAAGACCTTCGTGGACGTAAAGTTGATTACCATGATGGGCTCATTTGTGCGCTTTATGTGCTTAGCCTGTTGCTGCTTATAAATTTTAAGCCATTTTCTCATTAAACATCAAGGGTTGTCGCCTTGCCGAAGGCTGTCCAAAAACTAAACCCTCTGAAAAATGGCAGCATGTGCAAAATTGTAGCCCAAACCACTCTCGACTTTATAGAGCACTCGTTGTGTGCTTATGTCTGTACCTAATATCCGGCCGGAAAAAGGAGCTGCTGTCAGCTGGGTTTTTTTTTTATTTTTTGCTGCCCTCCAACAATAACTGCTGGCAAATAAAAATATTTGCATAGACAAACAGCTGGACAATGGTTCGGACGAGCCACGCCGGACTCGCGTTGGCGGCCAAGTGGACAAGTCTGTAAACTAGTTGGTTTAGTTGGGGCATGGTGCGTTGGGGCACATAAAATGAAAAGTAAACACAGAGTGTCCGCTGCCATTGAAATGATAAAGTGCCTCGAAAGCAGAGTGTGAGAGTTAAGGCAATAAAATGCATGCTTAGCATTGGGTTTTTGGGATCCGAAAGGGGGGCTTTCTTTACTGACACCATAAGTAGTGGTGGGGAGGGGGTCAGCGTTGTCAGGTTGTAACTTGCAGTTACATTTGGTCAATGTACGCTTGGGTGAAAGCCTTTTACGGTTTTTGGATTTGTATAAACAAAGATTTATTGATTCCAGTTTGGTTGGGGTTATAAGTTTTAAAGCTTAAAATTGGCAGCAGCTATTAAGCTAGGGAATAGATACGAAGTTTTGGAATAGTTGCCAAGAGAAAAAGGCACAGGATTCATTTTAATAGAAATTATGCAGCACAGCGGGTATAATATTTATAAATTTGTGAACAAAGAAGAAAACTTTTGGGACTTAAGGGAATCATCGCATTTAACTCCTTTATGTTCTAAAAGTTTTCGGACTCACTTTTGTATATTTAAAGAATCACAAACGTTTTATATCACGAAATTTTCAACAAAAAAGACTAAGTTTTTAAATACTTTTAACATTTTATGTGGCTTTAAGAGTGGATCTTAATCGTTTGAGTAAATTGCTTTCACAATAATTTACTAAAAAATAATCCGCATTTACCATGATAAATGTGGCTACGAAATCTTCATTCACTTTATTATTTATAAATATTACTTCATATAATAAAAAAAACTGAGCTTAAAAACTTTTGGTTTTAAATATATTCGAGTAGATATAAAGATTTTATTGGTTTTGGATTTGGTTACTTTGATTTAGGGTACCTCCGAATCGATATTTGGTCGACAAAATCTGAGGAGGCTAATTCCAGAAAATCCTTTTTCCTTTTGTACGTGTGTAAAATTGCATCATTCTTAAAAAATTATTAGGGGGAATGACAGAATTTCGGCTAAAATATGAAAATCTAATGCTTCGGAGAAACAGTGAAAAAGAACACAAATTAATTTTATTTATTGGTAACAAGCTAAGGGGCTTCGATACCTGCTCGCTTTGCATAGTAACCTCCACACCAGCTTGGCTTTGCTCCCTCGACACTCCTGACAACATTTTTATACCACTTAAGTTAGTTTAGTTTTGTAAACTTCTCTATCTATAATAATAATATTACATTTACATGTACATTTTCAATACTGTAAAATCGAAACCTAAAAATTAATGAGGGTGATAAAGAACTTAGGTATATTGTTATTAAACAAATAAATAACATAAAAAAGAGAAAACTGAAGATACTTTGCTATAAAAAAACTTTCCGTATAACAAATTTTTTGTAGTAGCAATTTACTATTAGTTGATTATATCGAATTTTAGTCTGATTAATTTTCTATAAAATTTCAGTATAACTAATTTCCTATGAACTCTTATATTATATGTGAAAATTCTAAAAGATATCTGGGAATAATTTTTGATAAAAAACTGATTTTCAGTTATCATATCTATATAATATTATAACATTTAACAAAATCAATATTACAATACGAATTCTATATATCAACCCTTAACAAAATCAAAACTTTGCTTTAACAATAAACTTACTATCTACAAAACAATATTTTTATCATTATAAAACTCATTTAAAAAGTTATAAAAATTGCAAAAGAAAATATTAAAGATTATGTTTAGCCTACCCAACTATTATCTAACATAGAATTTATTTATGAAAGCAAATATTGATATGATCGATGAACTTATCTCTCAAGCATCAAGAAAATTTAATATAAAAATTGATTTTTTTACATTGAGGAGATTCGAAACATACTCGATCTATTATAGCTTTAAGCTGCTTATATCATAATGAATTGAATTTTACATGGTCTTGATTTGGCTGCGGAAAAAGTTAGCTTAAATTTTGTAAGGCAGCTATATGGAATAGTTGACCAATTCTGATCGAACTTCACACGAATGTTGAGTCTAGAGCACATATATATTTGAGTGAATTCTGATCAAAATTGGTCTAATATTTCGTATAGCTACCATACATAAAATGTACCTAGGCTGCTTATTGCGTGAACTTCTCATTGTTAGATCTTTATATTGGGCAGGCAAGTAAAATTACCTAAAAAAAAATTAGTATACTTTTTTGTAATGCTTTCAAGCTTGAAATTATTAAAAAAATTCTTCGAATGGAACTCGTTTACAGATTTTTGGCATACTCCAAAATATATGAAATAAATAATTTGTTGAACTTAACTTGGGGTTAGAAATATAGGGAATTATTAGGGAAATTATTTCATCTAAAAAAGTAAAATATCGGAATAAATACGAATTATAAAGTTATTTCATAAACGCGGTTGTTGTAGATAAAATTTAAAGGAATACCCTAGCAAAAATTAAAGTTATAGTAACTTAAGACGTACCAAATATGAAACGAGTACTGTGGGTCTAGATTGCTATAATTTGAGTAAAATTCTGGCATTTACATATATAAATGCTTAGGAAAATGAAAGATCATACATAAAGCTACTTTTAAAAGATTATATTTTAGCTGTGGAAAATTTTATAAGACTTAGTATTAAAAAAAACTTGAAGAAAATTGTACTTAATTTAAAATGGAAATTTAACAAATTTCAAGAGTTAAAGATTATATATAAAAAATTATGTATCCTTTCTGAAAAAAGGAACAAATATAATAGAAATTTGCCTGAATGGACCGACTTGGCAGAGTATAAAAACAGAAAGATGGAATAAGTCAGATAAGGATTCAAAGCGATTTGTTGCTCTCCTATTGGGGAACAGTGTCAGATGTAAACATGATTTAAATAGATTGACATTATGAGTAATGCTGCTCCTTTGGTTAAAATTAGTTTCCTATGCTTATACGATATTCATTTTGAACATGTTCATAACAGGTGGGTCAATAAGTCTTTGGCCTAACTAAGAAAAACACAATTTTCTACAGTAATTCATATTTATTCATCAAAGTATTATAGTTTGGCAGAGATACAAACATTACACCGCTTCTCTAACTTTTCAATATCTATGTTGTAGGCCGATGTGCCAAGGCCTTCAAAATACGCTTCAGTTTCGGCGATCACCTCCTCATTAGAGCGAAATCTCTTGCCACAGACCATCTTTTTGAGCTGGGAGAAAAGGTGGTAATCGTTGGGGGCTAGATCTGGACTATACGGTGGGTGGGGAAGCAATTCGAAGTCCAATTCGTTGATTTTGTCCTCTCTGGGAAGTTTTCATTCGTTGTTGTTTTTCTTTTGGTTTGAGGAAACGCGGCACCCACTTTGAAAACAGCTTTATCATGCCCAAATGTTCGTGTATTATGGTGAAAATTGTACCTTTTTATAACTTTAACTTCACTTTGCTGTTGGAAAGTATCATTTGTTCGACTTTTTGGACGTTTTCTGCCGTAACTGCCTCATTTGGACGACCAGAGCGTTCAGCATCATCGGTGTCTGTACGACCGCGTCTAAACTCAGCGAACCAGTATTTAACACTTGATTTTGATGGTGCAGATCCTTACAACACTTTTCAAGCCATTGGTGGGCTGTGACGGTACTTTTTCCCATCAAAAAACAATGATAAATCAACACACAAAATTGCTTTGAATCCATGATTTTTGTAAACACAAAAGTAGCGTCACTTGAACGTCTATAACTTGGGTAATTATAAACAGATTGACTTGAAATTTTAACAGGATGCATTTGAAAGATGGTAGTATTTAAAAATCATAAGGATTATCAACTGGTGTCGCCATCTATATGTCAGGCCAAAGACTTTTTGAGCCACCTGTTACAAAGAAACATATGAACCCATCCTCTCCTGTCTGTTACATATTCGATTAATCCATAAAAACCTCAAACCTATGGCTACAAGGCATAATAAAAAAGATAATGAATAGTTTGCAATAAATGAGTGTGCGAAAAAAGATAAAAAACAAATCTTACCTATTAAGTTCGCTTTGAGAGCTCTCATTTCTTATATTCCATAGATATGGCAACTTTACAATCTTCCCATCGCAATCAATTGTAGTGAATACCTAAACCACTCTCTGCTTTCACACAAAACAACTCGTTTACTTATCCTACTATCCACCTATCCAATTGGCATATCGTATACTCCAATAATTCCTGTCATATTTCGACACGGGCTGCACAGAATCCAAAAAAAAAAGATGTTGAACACTTCATAAACTAGAAAAGCGAGCAAAACTATCCAAATACAATCTCCGGCCGCGAAATAACAGCCAACTTAGAGCTATAGGCCTTGTCGCACACTTCGTTGGCCAAGTTCAGTGTGCTGGCTAAAAGCGGCTTAGTTATCAGCCAACAAACGAGTTTGGGGCACGTCGAGTGAGGCAGTCCAATTGAAATTAAAAGCAATGATTAAACAATTTTCTTGTCTCTTGTCGCTTGTCCGATGTCGCTGATCGTTGGAAAACAACTTGGGACGTTTTATGTGACACAAACTATTTGCCATAATTGCTTACTTTGTTAAATTGCTTCATTTGTTGTTGGCCATAAACTTTGGCCAACTTAATTGTTGTTTTTCCTATTGTTGTTGTTGTTGCTTGTTATAATTTGTATCTGTATCTGCGTTTGACCCCAGCAGCTTGTGCATTGAACTTCAGCAGCTATTTGGGGCTGCATGCCTGCTCACTCCTCGCTTCCAGTCGCTGTTGCAAGTGCAACTATTTTTAGCGGGCAATGCAACTGCACAGTGGCGTGGCTACAGGGGGCCATTCGTGCATTGACTCCACTCAAAGAGTCTGCAAAAAATGTTTGACAACTAAAATATTTAAGTAAAGATTTTTACGATTACGAAAAATTTACAATAAATTTGTATTTCTATTGAAAGTTTTTGTTCTCCAAGCGAACTTTCTTAAACCGCATTAAATACTTTTTTTTTAAATTATTTAACCAGTTGAATTTTGGTTACGAAAGCGATCAGGAAATCTATGGAAAGACAATTTATAATCCTTTAACCATGTTGCTATAGAAAAAATTTGCTGACAAATCTTCAAAAATTTAAAGAAAATAATTAAATTAAAATTAAAAAAATAATTAACTGAAATTCCATTTACATTAGAATGGTCAAACAAAGCAAATATTCAAACTGATGATATTAACAATTATTTAAAATGTCCCATTTTTTCACCTTAATTCAATTTTAAAGGTCATCAAATTTTGCAATATTGACTCTATATTATGTTCAAATCAAAGTATATAGAACTACAGTTGTTCTATATTCTTTGGTTCAAATAAAAGGGAAAATATTCTTATGCTAATATTTTAAATCTATGTTAGAAAAAAAAACATAAAAATTTTAAAAGCAAGGAAATATGAACTTTGACCCTGGCGCCCCTATCAACTTCTTTGGAATCGGATTCAATTCTTAAAGCTCCGATATATTAGTAATAAGATAACATTTCCAACCCCTTGATTTCGGGAACTTTTGCAAATTTATTTTTTAACTAAATAGAAGATAATTTTCAAAAATTAGCCGTATGATTTCTAAAAATATATAATTAATAAGCCCCTCTCGAAAAAAAATCTCTATCCAAACGCCACTGAGAAAGCCACAAAGTGATTCATGGCTTAGCCGCAGAGGGATCCATAGACAACCTCAACCCACCCCCATCATGCAACACCATAACCAGCACCATATGACTGCCAGCTGTGAGTTGCACCAACCTCGCAGTAGTAGTAAATCCACATGCAACCTAAACGTCGAACTCAAACATGTTGGAAGCCACAGGCCGGGCCAAACAACTTGCCGGCTTGTTTGTTGTTCACAATTCACAGCGCGTTTTCGGAGCGTCAAGAACAACGCGCACGAGTCGCGTCGAAAGTAACGAATTTTGGATTTGTTTTGTTTATGTGCGCGTAAAAAAATGGCGGCAACTTGCAGCTGTGCAAAAATAATAAATTATACTGAATTAAATGCAGATTCTGATAATTAAATAAAGTTTTTACAAAATGGCATAGCTAAGTTAGTGTTGTGAAATAATTCAATTAAAATATGAAAGAAAAAAATTGTAAATGGTTGCGCCTTTGTGCATATTTTATGGCGTGCAATGAGTCTAGTTAAATATTTAAAGCTAAAAATTAGCAGATGATAAAAATAAGGCTTAAATTGGTTTTTAAAATTCCGATCCCTTTGTGCATACTCTTTGGCATTGAAACTCTTGCCTTGACTGTAATTAACGCATTATCTCGTAGTACACAAATTAAAAGCTTACCCAAACAAAAAGTCTACTGGAGCCAACCCTTTGACCATGTTCATAATGGATTTGCTGCCCGCTGCAGGCGGACAATATACATTTTAGATAAGGCCCAAATTTATTTATGACCAAAAACAAAAATAACACAAAAGAAGCTGAGGAAAAACAAACTTTTCAGTAACGATATATAGATACTCTTGCCAATGAACAGATTCTTTATAAAGTAATGGTATCATCTAGTTTTCAGAATTTTATTGGAGCTGTTAGTGTTTTAAAGTTAAGCTTACACAGTGATGAATCAATTTCCAGAAAATAAATGGACAAAATTAAAAATTGACCAATACATAATTTAATATTCATATAGCATTTAAAGAGCGACGGTGACGTTGCGTTCCAACTAATGAAAAAAACTACTACTAACGAAATTCTTATAACCTCAAAATTTTAGCAATCAAGCTTTTACGTTATCATATCACTTGTTATGGCCAAAACCTATAAAATTTATTCCCAAAGTTATAGGGCAACACTGTTTTGTTCTGCGTACTGTCCCAGTTCGTTCTTACAATCAAAAGTTCGAAACCATTTTTGGCTTCATCATTGTACTGACTCAAATGTTGATTTAATAAGGTTAAGGGCTATAATTTCTAGGAAAATACAATAAGTACAAAATGTGTTTAAAACGTCAAAAGAGTTCATTTTTTAAATAAAACTATTTACACTTTTGAAAAGTAGAAGAGGACAAACAAGAAAGTATACAACTTAAGGCTCATTGTTTCCAGTACAATTTTCTAGTACTATCTTTTACCAATTTTTTTAACAATCTATCTAAAAGCTAACAGTAAATTATATAAAATTATTGAAACAATGACGGAAGCAGCTAGTTTCCATTTACACTAGTTGCTATATGCGAACTTAAAGATTTCAGAAGTATAAGGAAAACAATTCTGAATTAAAATCTAGATAAGCGTCACGAAATCTTTGAGTCTTCTATTGGTTTGACTATTTTCAAAAATATGAAGAAATGTTTTTAGTTTATAAAACTGGCGTACGTAAAGTCGGGCGCGGACGACTTTGGGATACCCTATTACCACTAGCTTGCAATAAAATCCAGTTCCTTCACAGAAAACCAAAAACAGAAGAATTTTTAAGCAAAAATTTTTTTTTTGACCGATCGTTCCTATAGGAGCTATATTATAGAGTCAACCGATTTCGATCAAATTTGGTACAATGACTTAGAACTATAAAAAACTATTTCGAATACCAAATTTGGTTACGATATTATTCGAACGAATTATTCATCTTAAACTTTTTTTTTGTCGAGGTCGTCTCACAAACACCCCTATGGGAGCTATATAACTTAACCCCGATATCAAAAAAATAAAATAAACTTGTCTCCTATGGAATAATATGGGATATAATGTGAAAGTTTGGTAACTCTAGCTCTTACCATCTCTGAGATCTAGGCGTTCAAACGGACGGACGGACAAACGGACATGGGTATATCGACTTCTCTATTCACACTGATCATATTTTAGGTAACTTTGGGGTGTCTCCGACGTCTCCTTCTATATGTTACATACATTTTCGGCTTCACAAGCTTAATATACCCTTGGTACCATACGGTACAGGGGTATAATAAGATATGAACCTCACCTGAAGAAATTTTCAAAAATTTCTCAGTCAATCTGAAGTAATTATTTAAAAACTACAAAAAATTATTTCAATCAAACAATTGACTCCTAATTTAAGTACATGAAAACCTATTTTCTTGTTATTCTATGATTTCTTTAAAGGCACAAAAATATGTTGAGTTTTTTCAATATAACCTTATTATTAAAACTATCAATTTAAAAAATATAAAATTTCTATTATTATCTAAAATATATTTACAAAAATATTAACAAAGGTTTTTGGTTGTCATTGAACGAGATTTTGTAAAAAATTTGGCTGAATGAATCAGGGAAACACTTCTATTTAAGAACATTTAACAAATATTAATGTTACTTCCTTTAAAAGGTTGCTAAATTCATAAGCTTGTAAACTCTGCTAAGAGTATACGTAAGCACTATCTTTTAATCAGATCATCGGTTTTCCACCCCGGCTTTAGCTTTCCCAATGTTTTCTGTGATTTAAAGGGTTCTCTTCTTCTTTAATTAAACGCACACGGTAATTAGGCACAGAGACAGCTCTCTCTCCTGCTCCTCCCCACTGCGCTTCCAATAAATGAAACCCATTCTATAGACTACGCTAATCTGCGTTGTCATCAAGCACATCACAAATTGTCTGCTGCAAACCACATGGCTCATAAGGAATATTACTCTATGGTCTCGGGTCTTGTCTCTGGTCTTCATCTAACCGGTTTGCTGGTAGCATAACGGCGCGTGTCTTCAATTAATCATCGGCCCTTATACCCCTTCACCTTGCCCCTGCCACCGTCAGGCCATTCGATACAAGTTTGTGGCATTTGCCGCTTGATTTTCTAATTTGATTTTATTCAAGATGCTTGCACACAAGCCTAAAGGATTATGGCTCGGGTTCAATGAGTTCCGCTGGATAACCAGCTAATTATAACTACTAAGAGCCAAGCAAACATAAGCAAATTTTCGAAGTACTCTCGAGAAACTCACTTGGCGCTTGGGGTACGACTCGAAAGTTTGCTTTTGATTATTAAGTTTCCATTCAATTGGATTGCTTGACTGGATTTTAAAGATTTTCTAATATTAAGCCTGGCATTGACAACTGACACAATGACAGACGCATAACAGGCGCACTGTCAAATCCTTGGCAACTTTTTAGGGATCAATGAACTGGAGTATAAACGTAGAGAGTAGCAACCCCTGTTAACCAGTAATCATCAATTGAAATCAAAGCATAAGTAAAGACCGTCAGAAATTTGATATACCACCAAAGCAAAGCTGTCAAAATATCAAATGGAGGTTGCTTATGGGAAAGAGATAGGGAGGAGTACTCCGTCAGGGCGTGCAAATGAAAAATCAATTGCGCTGTTGACTTTGGCTCAGAGATTTTTTTGGATTTTATTTCAAGTTGTAGGTAGCTGACAAAACTTGACTAATGATAGGGGCTAGCGCTATGTCAGGGCCGTCAAAGGCAACCCTAATGACTTATTTATGATAATGATAAACATAATTGTTAAAGGGCCAAGATGGGAAGGGAGTGCAGCACGTAGAGTGCTATTGATAATGAAAGGGTAATCAAATGCAATGAAGGTTTAGCGGGAATTATTTAATTATGCGTAATTTAATCTAGTGGCATAATAAATATAAATAAAATTGCAATTAAAAGAATTCAAGTCAAAGATTTTCCGTTTAACACTTCATATGAACTTTATAACCCATAAATATGTTATCAGTCTTTTCTGGATTTCGATTCCTTTGTATGTAACCGCATAATTTTTAGAGAATTTTTTAAATTTTATACTTTGGCATTCATTTCAAATAATTTTGGATTTTATCCCGTACAGCCGCCTTATGTAACACTAGCTTGCAAATTCATGAGTCTTCGAGTGAACCTTCTTTTTTATTGGGTAATTTTTGGCTGAAAAACACGTAAATAACACTCATTATTTATCTTAAGCATCGTTTTCAAGACTATTTCGAAAACATAATTTGGAGCCTTTATTTCAGTCATTCGTCAATATCTCGTGAGCAAATGGGTCCTTAGCATCTACAGTTTCTACACGATTATGACTCAAAATGTTCGTAAAAAAATTATCTTTCAGCTTACAGCTTAAAGTAATTCTTAAAAAATTGTATCGTTTATAAAAAGAATGCCAAAAATGTTTAATTTTGAAAAATGGTCAAAAATTAATTTTTCGGCTTTGGTTGCTGGTAATACTTAATTTATACATACCGAATATCACTGTAAAGAGCGCATCAATACCTTTCGATCTAATTGCCTTTCATGTCGTAACATGTTTTTGATTTTGTTCACAAGGTATGAACGAATAACTGAAAAAAGTTCCAAAAACAGGAATAACTGAACAAAGTTCCCAAAAACATATTTTTCGAAAGAATCTCAAAAGCGGTACTTTTTTACGAAGGCTCATTTTTCGTGTAGTCTTTTATCATCAGGCTTCTAAAATTTGCACCATTTAATCCTATGAAATCCGTACGAGCTTCCACATTTTAAATAATACCTTATATGCAGACGTTTTTTCCTGAATTATGGAAATATATATAGTATAGAAAATAGTGCTGGAGAAACATCGATGCTGGCCAACATCGTTGTTTTCGATATTTTTAATTCATGTGACGACTATTTTTTTAATGCTTAAATTAATTCAGAGTGGGCTGATTTGGTTATATAGGTACTTTCAAATAATAAATTGAATTAACAAACAAACCAAGAGATTGCTATATTTTCATAATATGCATTTCAAAATTAATTACATTTCATTGAAAAATAAGCAGTGAAAAATTAAATAACAATCCAAAATGTTATACAAAAAAAATGGCGTACGTAAAGTCAGGCAAATTAAAAAAGATCTGAATGCCAAATTTATTTCAAATATCTTTACAAACAAACAAAACATATCGAATTTTGTAAAAAAAAACGTGTTTTTGAACCGATTGTTCCTATGGGAGCTATATGATCTAGTCAACCGATTTCAATAAAATTTGACGCAGTGCTTAGGAACTATAAAATACTCACGAATGTCAAATATGGTCCCAATATCTTAACAAACAAACGAAACACAACAAATTTTGTTAAAAAATCGATTTTTTGGAAGATCGGACCTATGGGAGCTATATGATATAGTCAACCGATTTTGTTCAAATTTGGCACATTGTTTAAGTGCTCTAAAAAATTTCCAAACACCAAATCTGGTTACGATATCTTTATTAAAAAACGAAATATAGCAAATTTTTCTTTAAAAAAGTTATTTTGGCCGATCGGTCCTATGGGAGCTATATGGTATAGTAAACTGATTTTGATGAAATTTGGTACAGTGATTGGGAACTATAAGACTATACCAAATTTGGTTACGATATCTTCATAAACAAACGAATTATTCATCTAAACCTTTTTTTTGTCGAGGTCGTCTCAAACACCCCCATGGGAGCTATATAATTTATGCCCGATATCAAAAAAATAAAATAAACTTGTCTCCTATGGATTAATATGGGATCTAATGTGAAAGTTTGGTAACTCTAGCTTTTACCATCTCTGAGATCTAGGCGTTCACACAGACAGACGGACAGACGGACAGACGGACATCGGTATAACGACTTCTCTATTCACCCTGATCATATTTTAGGTAACTTTGGGGTGTCTCCGACGTCTCCTTCTATATGTTACATACATTTTCGGCTTGCACAAACTTAATATACCCATGGTACCATACGGTTCAGGGTATAATTAATTACAATACAGCCGAGAAAAAATAAATACCACAACAAAAGGTTATACATAAAAAAAAAGTGGTGTAAACTTAACAGGTGACAAATGCATCCCTTATGGATTTTAAGCAGCCGAATCTCGAGTCCAAACTCCAATTTTTTTAGTGAGCCTGTGAGTAAATTGTGATGATTTTTTTTGAGGAATTCAGATGA
>JBAMAX010000312.1:0-72818 GCA_037043745.1 Chymomyza amoena
TTAAAGAAAAGTTCGCTATATTTCGTTTTTTAATTAAGATATCGTAACCAGATTTGGCGTTTGGAAATTTTTAGACCACTTAAGCAATGTGCCAAATTTGAACAAAATCGGTTGACTATATCATATAGCTCCCATAGGTCCGATCTTCCAAAAAATCGATTTTTTAACAAAATTTGTTGTGTTTCGTTTGTTTGTTAAGATATTGAGACCAAATTTGACATTCTTAAGTTTTTTATAGTTCCTAAGCACTATACTAAATTTAATTCAAATCGGTTGACTAGTTCATATAGCTCCCATAGGACCAATCGGTCCAAAAACACGTTTTTTATACAAAATTCGATGTGTTTCGTTTTTTGTAAAGATATTTGAACTAAATTCGGCATTCAGATCTTTTTAAGGTATTTAAGAACTGTTCAAATTTTATTGAAATCGGTAGGAGTATATCATATAGCTCCCATAGGACCGATCGGCCAAAATAACTTTTTTAAAGAAAAATTCGCTATATTTCGTTTTTTAATAAAGATATCGTAACCAGATTTGGCGTTTGGAAATTCTTTAGAGCACTTAGCAATGTGCCAAATTTGATCGAAATCGGTTGACTATATCATATAGTTCCCATAGGGCCCATCTTCCAAAAAATCTATTTTTTGTTCAAAATTTGTTGTGTTTCGTTTGTTTGTTAAGATATTGGGACCAAATTTGGTATTCGTAAGTTTTTAATAGTTTTTAATTTTTCCCAAGCACTGTACCAAATTTGATCGAAATCGGTTGACTATATCATATAGCTCCCATAGGACCAATCGGTCCAAAAAATCGTTTTTTATACAAAATTCGTTGTGTTTCGTCTGTTTGTAAAGATATTTGAACTAAATTCGGCATTCAGATCTTTTTTAAGGTGTTAAAGCACTGTGGCAAATTTGATCGAAATCGGTTGACTATATCATATAGCTCCCATAGGAACGATCAGTCAAAAAAAAATGTTTGCTTAAAAATTCTTCTGTTTTTGGTTTTTTGTGAAGGAACCGGATTTTATTGCAAGCTAGTGGTACAGGGTATCCCAAAGTCGTCCGCGAACGATTTTACGTACTCCATTTTTTTTATTTACTTTCAAGTCTCTTATCACAAAATGTTCGGTTTCTAATCACATAAAAATTCGGTTAAATTATTGGCCACAAAACATTCGGTTTCAAAATGAAATCAAATAAACTCGAAGGGTTTAGAAAGTTTTCTTATGTACAAGAAATGAAACAAATGTTTCATTTATTTTTGAAGAAATCGTCATAAAATTCGGCAATACATATTCTAAATTTTATTCAAAACGTTTTATTATATATTCTTGTTGTTGTGATGGTTCCGGACTCAGCAGATTGCTATAACATTTTTATATTATATTTTATATTTATTATTTAATTAATTAAATTCAAATTATTCGTCTTGGAAACTTTTTAAATACATATAATATCGTAGGAACGAAAAAGTTCGCATTGTGAAACAGCTGACGTCATTAGTGATATAAAATAGTATATCAAAATCATTATAATTTATCAGCTTTTCTTATAATCCTGAACATCAGACATGAATTTGTAGGATATACTAAAGTCGACAGGATTCAACTCTACGGGATGCTGTTTTTTGTTTCCTTTTTTTCGAAAATAGTTTACGCAGCTGTTTACTTTTGGGCCTACCCTCGTATATATGGCACTTGTTGGTGCTTTAACACACAAATATTTAAGTTGTAGTAGATACAAACACATATGTACGCTGTGTATCTGTGTGCGTGTATCTGTGTGTGTCTGTGTTTGGTTTAGCGTGTTAGTTACACCCACACGGACTTATAAAATATATATTTGTGTTTGCTTTGAGCAATTTGTAAGCGCTTTAAGATCTGTTTTTTTGTTGTTTTTTTTTGGTCCTTATGTGTGTGTGTGTATCTGTGTGTTTGTGTGTGTGTATGTGTAAGTTAATATTGTGTGTGTTTTCTGCGCTTAATTTGCCATTTATTAGATATCTGGAGTGAAGAGTCAAGCATGTCTTAAAATAACTAGATGCTCGGCATATTTGTCTCTGGAACTGTCAGAAATTTTTTAGCCAATATTTTCATTTTGGCCTGACGTTACAACGTTGTACAAAATTAAACCAAGCAGCATAATTTTTAGAAACAAATATATATTTATAATAATTCAAGCTAAAAATTTTTTAATAATATCTTTAGCAGATAGAGCTTTCAAATCGAAACAAAAAAAAAATGGCTGCCTCAGAGACAGTGCCAGAACTTCCTTTAAAAACGCCAACCAAAGGCACAACTAAACCTAACCAAAAATCAGTCAAAAAGTTGGTGAAAACTAAAGTTCCCAAATACCCGGATCCCCTAGCACATATGAGCAATGGCTGCAATATGGGACGAATCCAAGCTGTCAAACGCCGTTTGACTTTTGACGATCCCGATGATGTGTTCAAAAAACCAGCCGTTCCAAAGTTTATGCCAACTAGATTGCAAACAGTTGCTTGTAAGCAAACTGCGCCAGCAGCTACGCTCAGCGAACCACGTCGTTCCTTGAGATTGCGCCAAAAGCTGGCGAACAAACCCAAACCGCCGGTAATGGTAACCACAAAAACTCGTTTAAAACCAAAAAAACGTAAGCGCCGGCTGGCGTCCAAGGCCCCGAAATCTCTCTCTATAAATCTTTCCAACTTCTGCGACAATTATGCACTTGAAAGCGCTGTCAAGGATTGTCTCTATAATCATTTGTACTACTATGATGTGATGCTGCCCTGTACAGGGCTCTCAGCTTTCTCCGATGCTCAATGGCAAGCCGAGAGAGAAGCTCAGCTTATGGGGCAGTTGCAGAATGCGGAACCAGCTGAACCCGGCATAGATTGGTTGCGTAGATGCCATACGCCACCGCTCAGTTCCTATGAGAAAGTTTTGTGCGTTCGCGATATATGTCAGCAGTGCCGAAAGTTTCCATTGAGTCTTGTAAGTTTTCATTCTTCTATTATAACCTCAAAAAAATAAAGCTTTCCTAAAGGATTTTCCATTTCTAAGCTGCCGTATCTAACAAGAGAAATTTATTTGTCATCTGTCATCTACGATGCAAAAGTAAAATTTTATATTGAATCTTTGCAAAAAAATTAAAAAAAAAAATAAAAACCATATATTCCAATCCATTAAATTATGATTTCTGTATTCTTGAATTTTTGATAGAATATTCTAAAAAGATTGATTAAATGTTTTAATTTCGGCGGAAAAATTTCTTGGGCACTTTTGTAAACTCTTTTCTAATATCTAATTCGATAGCTACAATAATAATAAGTTCTATAATTTGTTGTGTGTTGTGTTATCTGTAGTCAATAATAGGAACTCTCTCTTAAGATAAATTAATTTGCAGTTCCAATATGAACTTTAAGCCACTGAATCCGTATGCGGAATACCGAAGAACTAAGGTATCCGAAAAAATCCATAAAATGAAGCATTTTGAAAGCTATTTTAGAAACCTGATATTCTGGACATTTTTTTTCAGCTCAAATTACGTTTCAGCAATGCCAATTTGGATATTCTCTCAGAACCTTTGATTGCTCTGGGATTTTTCGGAACTGCAAAAAAATGGGGGTCTAATATAATTACTTGGTAAAATTTTCGAGCTATTGGAGCTCAGAATTCTGAGGCATTTAAAAGAAAGGGCTTTAAAATTGGTGACGTAACGAAACGCAAGGTAATGTTATGTAAGGTGACGTAACTAGATTTTGGTCTATTACGGAAAGACATAAGGCTTGATTAAAAAACATGAAGCATAACGCCATGAAATCTAACATAAAGTAAAGTTACGCAACATAAAAGCTAAATAAGGCAATGAAACTTTACGTAAAGAGGTGGTAAAGGTTTTTTTAGAGTCAATTAAGTGACGTAACATTATGTTATAACTTAAATTAACATAACGCAAACATGTAACGTAACGCTAAAAGTAACCTAACTTGACGTAGCGCAAACTAACTTTAACTAATCCACATGCAAAGCTGTCGTCGTTTTGACGTATGCTGCACAAATTAGGCATAATTTTTTGCACAGAGATTTTTGTACATAATAAATAAATAATTTTGTGTATAGTTTGAAATTATTAAAATAAATAATTTATGTCTAATTGGGTTTATCTAAAAGCTTACGTGTAACTATTATTTTTTTTTGTTTTATATAATTATATTTTTATTTTAATTTTTTTTTTGTAACCTTTTAAGCGCTGCGAGGCTTTGGAATGCATTTGCAAACTGCTTTAAATACCGCATAGATAACCCAGCAAACAATTTTACAGAACTGCATGCTTGAAAAAAAAAACTTACAAGGAAATTTAAAAAGCAAAAAATATAATATCAGCTCAAAAGTAGCTTCTAAAAGTATATGCACATATGTTATATATTCCCATCATCTACTATATGAAAATTTATAAAAATAAATTTAATTTTGCTTAAGTAGCTCGCTCTGCTTGACTTATAATTCTCAACTGCTTGTCTTTTATTTTATCTTTCTGCCGCTCTTTGTTGCTTAGTATTTTATTATTTTATATTTATTTTGCTTCACGTGCTTTCCTTTTACAGTGGCCACTCTTAAGACGCGATTTTTTGGGACTAGCAGCTTTAATTTAAATTTTGATAAAGTATCACTTTGATGAATAATTTATTTTTAACGTTTATCCTGCCTGGGACTCTTTAGCAAATTTTAATCCGGCAGCAGCTTAGATTACGTATGTTATTTTTCAAGGAATTTCCAGTTGCATTAAACGAGTACCAACTGTAGTAAAATTCCATGGCCAGCAATTTCCGGGCTCGAAATTCAAAAGCTTTTTCCAAAATTGCCAAACGATTTGTAGCATATGGTTTATTAAAATTGTTTTACTCGCATCATAAATAAATAATTACGTTTAAATGACTTTTGGTGGCTTTTAAAATGTTTTGCGGATTGCAAAACATCGCCCGCTCCCTGCCTCCCGGCAGTGCTACAGCATTCACAGGCCTAACCTCAGTTCAGTTCACTTGACTGGAGTTGCAAAAAGTTGTGGTTTTTTTTTGTCAATCTATTTATCCATAAACAAATTGTTTCTTAAATGCAAATTTGATGACCAAGTGCCAAGAACAAGTTACTCTGCTTGGTGCACAATTTTGTTTTGTGGGGTAACCTTGGTTTGGGTAACCATCAACTAATCAAATTTAAGCAGGATATCAGCTTAGACCTGGGCAGAGTAACAGCTGGGCATTTGCTTGAAGTGGATTTGCGGCAGGACAGCACTGGTAATGCTAAGGACATTTAAAAGTAGTTAAAGCTCTACAGAAGCGACCAACAATAAATTACACTAAGCAAAATTATGCATTTCTGCACGACAAGGGCACTTGTGCCCAAAAAGAAGATGCATCGCATCTGTTCGTACTTTTGGACAAAATTTCAATTAAAGATATTTCTTTATGCTAAGGGTCGAGATATATCTGAAAGCGCCCAAAGACAGGCCAAGTCGAAACTTTTCCCGTATTTGGGTATTAAGTCACATCCACCTATATACGAGGGATGTTCAACAAGTATCGCAGATTTTTGAATTTTCGCGGATTACGTATATTCGAATTTCGATTTTTTTGTGGCGTTATGTTTGTACTCATGTCTCTCACTTATGCCGACAAGCTCGGCCATTTAAATGTTCACTTAATTGTTGACAGCTGCTTTGCTTGCACGTGTTTTAGCTCGTCTTCGATTTTTACCTATTCAAAAAAATGGATCAAAGAACATGTATCAAATTTTGTGTGAAAAACGATCTGGCCCCCTATGACTTTTTCTTGTTCCCTAAACTGAAAAGTCCCATGAAAGGACGAAAAAAAAAATGGAGACGAGCCAAAACACGTGCAAGCAAAGCAGCTGTCAACAATTAAGTGAACATTCGAAATGGCCGAGCTTGTCGGCATAAGTGAGAAACATGAGTACCAACATAACGCCACAAAAAAATCAAAGTTGGAATATACGTAACCCGCGAAAAGTCAAAAATTTGCGATACTTTTTGAACATACCTCGTACTTCCCGAGGAAGCTCTTCTTTAGGCCTCTGACCAGCTGTTTTAGCAGATATATTCCTGGTGAGGTTTTGCGCTATAAATATTTCCAAATTAAGTTTTCAAAAGGTTAAGTATCGGTAAAGCATACATTTTGAGGATACGAAGGACGGCTTGCTTTTGGGTGGGTAACTACCTGAAGTCTGCGACAGCTGGAAAACACTGCACCTTTTTATGGTAGTATCCTACCTAAAATGGAATAACACGTTTGGTGCAGTTTTGCTGGAAAAGAACGACTGGAAGCAAAACTGGTGGCTCGAACACGGGAGAAGACACAGGAGCGAGCGTCTGTTCTGAAGAGATTTCGACTAAGCTTTCAATCCCCCTTCCCGACAGTTATAGAGATATATGCAATCTTGCTTATTGGACGAAAGTCTAAAAAACATTTTGACTCCATATGCAATCAAGGCTCTCAACTCACCCTTTCTTGGATAGCAAGGCATTTTGGTGTCCCTGGTAACGAGCAGATGGATAAGTGTGCCAGGAAGGGTTCAGCATTGCCAAAAAACTTTTACAGAACATTGTATTGCCAATTCGGGAGACGGTCAGAGCACAGTCGTATAGAGAATGGAACACTGGGTTCCGTTGCCGCAACTCCTGGCCACGGTACAATCCAAAGCGAACATCTTCCGCCATCACGATGTGATCAACACCTGCAAAGGGTTTGCCCGGCGCTTCTCGAAGAACAACACAGTTTCTGGACTGACCATTTTTTGAAAATCTCAGCAGCGGATATGGCCACATTTCCACATAATAATTTTCCAAGAAAGCATCTTGGGTGACTAGGAGTGCTTACCAGTTTTAGGTAGAATTACCCCTAGCCCCGTCTAGCGTCGTGTAAGTACGCGCCTTTTGTTACTCAAATTAAACACTGCTTGCAACCCCACACCGAACTGCTTGCTGCGCTGAAGATCGTAATGAAAAATCCACCATCTTGTTCTTTGTTATAATCTAATAATTTTAATCTTAAAACGAAACGAAATAAAGAACATTTTTCACAGTTTAAACTCATTTCCGGCAAGAAACATGGAACCTTTTTATGTTAAATTTAGATAGTATATAGCATGTATATGGAAATATTTTGGTTTAGAACATTGAAAAGTTTTTGCTGACAAGGGCTGAGCCCTACCCTATGAGGCGTTTCTGTAAGCAAGCAAAGAAATTAGTTTTAATCTTTAGTAGTACCAAATCTATACTTACTTTTAAATCTACGACAGCTTTGCTGGTAACACCCGAGACCAGTTCCAGAGGCGATTTCCTGTTGCAGCGAAAACTGTCCAAGTCAAAAACGTTAAATTATGCATACAGATAGCCAGACAGAGAGAGAGAGAGGGAGGGAGAGATCACTTACTTTTAGTGAAAGGTATGCAGCACAACGGAGCATAGGACTCTGCGCTCTCTTCAGCAAACGAATGCTCAAAATCTTCGGGGTTAAGAGTTTTCATCTCAATATACTCATGATAGTCACCCGTATTGCGGTTAACGTGATTGCTCCATACACGTCCTGGTTGTGCAGGCATGCACTTAAGCAGACCACTCTCCTCAAACATGGCCACCGCTTGAGAGACGCCAATGCCTCGGGTTGTTGCATCGCAATCCTTGACGTTTCCCTCGTGGTCCTGCTCCGACAGCCCCATGCACTCAAATTTTTCTACTAACTGCAGGACATTTGGCTTGACTTGCACTTCGGTACCTTCCATGATCAAATAGTACTTGAATTTATTTTTTAGTTTTAATTTTAACGTATGCAAAGAATTCGAATGATTATAATAAGGCACTGACAACTCCAAGCCTACTCAGTGGTTTATTTTTAATTTCTATTAAAAAAACAAAAAGAAAACGAGTTGATGGAATCTGTTGGGATGGATCTAAAGAAGAAATCGGTTAACATCTTAAATTTGCAGACAGATTTTCGCTTAACGTTCTGTTCTCGTTGACTGGCTACAAGCACGATGGGATAACGAATGGGATTATTTTTCTTCTAAAAATATACTCCTGTAACATCTAATATTTTTTAGCTCTATTGTACCCCCTTCATGGCTCACAGCTCTCCCAAAAGTTCAATGGCCTGCATGTATTCCAGTATCCCAACGATCTCCGGTGGGAGAACGTGCATGCTCAGAAGCTTGTTTCTTTTACCGCCGAAAGCCAGAATACATGCGTTGAAGTTTCTTCCTCCTTGGTACAGAAGCGACATTGGCATCAGAAGGCTCGTCAGCACTCTCACGGCGTTCTCCCCGTGAGCTTTCATGACTTTGAACCTCTTATGGTTGTAGTTGGAGAGGAAGCTTATTGACTGTTTAAGCCCTGGTATCTGTGCAGTCGTTTGTTATTCTCCTCCATTCTCAGTAGGTCCCGTACCACGTGGTTACCAATCCCACCAACCCACAGCGTGGTTCAGCTCTGATTAGCGGTGTTGCTGCACCGATCCTTGCAAGTTTATGTGCCGGCCGATTTCTAGGAATGTTGCAATGTTCTGGAACCCATCGAATAGTGAGCTTGATCCTGGTTCCTAATTTGTACAGTGACGTTCTCACTTCTTTGACCATCCTTGATGTGATCTTGGCTTTGCTACTTGACTATCAGGAAGGATGGAAATATCCTTGTCATGGTAGTTCTTTTGCAGATTGAATTCTGCACATTTTCCAATAGCACAGGCTTCAGCTTGGAAAATGCTGGTATGTCTTGGGCCTTACTACCCGCAGGCCACTGCCTGGGTCAGTGGGCGATCCTGTCTATGTACCACTTTATTGTATGTTTCATAGGGTGAACTGACGCAAGAAAGATCCAAGCCTCTTTCGTACTGAGTAATATTTTATATACGTCCTGCTAAATTTCTCTCTGACCCCGAAAGATCGTTAGAACCCAAGATACAAAATATACAAATATTTTTTTAAAGCTGAATTCCAAGTTGAAATTTGAAAACAAGCTTTAAAGTTGCCTTTAAATCCTCATATATCTATGGTTACTAAGGGTTTCCGCTGCCTGTTGGCTTCGATCGTTAACACTCGTTTCGTCTTCTTTGCCAATTTCAAGACATTTCGTCAACCCAAGTAGTTTCCTTTATAGTCAAAGGGTTCAGCGTAGTCCAAAATGATAATGATAACTAAGGGTGTCAACCCCTGCATGCTTCGCTCGTCAATTTTTTTGAAATTATTGCTTACCTTCAATACATCAGACTTTTGCATTCTGTCCGACCCCGACCATCAACTCCGAAAACTAGTATTGCTTTTTTCAGGAAAAGTTTTTGACTTCTCTTCTAGTTTCCATGATTTGTTCTCAAGAATTTGTCGCGTCTAACGAAATTGTCTTGTTTTATTAAGGCATGTTCCAAAATAATAAATTAGAATTTCTTTCCAACAAAAGCTGTCAAAAAGTTTTTCTCTATATATATCTTAAATGAAGAGAAAATAAAAGCCAAAGCAATGGTATATGGGTATATTGGGAGCTAAGAAGCAGCAGCAGCAGCAAACTTTTGGCCATTGGCAATGTGAGAACTATTTTGCCCAAGTAGTTAGCAATCTTTTGCGGTATCCGGGCTCTGAGGCAATCAGGCCAAATGCAGCAAGAGCAGCCAGCTACAGTTTCAGCCAAGTAAGCAAGTTGCCACTTGCAGTTTCACTGCCATTGCTTGACCCAGTGGGATATGACCAAGTTAAGATACTTGACCGCAAAACTTTTGCCAACCCCCCCCTCACTCAAATGAAATGCGCACAAACAATTAGGCAAAGTAAAAGTTGACCAAGTTGGTTGTGGCAACAAAATGGCGTTGCATGCTAGTTTTTTTTTGGCACTTGGTGTTCAAGATCTTCAATTATTAAAGAAGCTGGAAACATTTCGAGGAGCTGCCATCTTGGTAATTTTATAGGAATAGTTTTTATGCAGTTTTATTGAGGCGTTTTCATTTTAAATGAACTTTAGGCGGGCCACAAATGCTAATTAACAAACAAGCCAACAGTTGGCCCACCTTATACTTTGTTGAGCAATCATTTTTTTTCACTTTTACATTTGTAACACATTTATTTAGTTAGTTTTTTGTAAAGCAGCGCTGTTGCTGCTGGCGCCATCTAGCTAACAATTGCAACACTGCTTGCTCACAAAGCAGTCGAGTTTAAGCATGTTTCGTTGTTAAAGTAGCCCAAAAAAGAACACTCTACAGCAAATTGTAGCTACATATATGGTTTAGATTCTCATTGTATTGATTTCTCTTGGGTTTGCGCTGCGCCAAAAAGTTGGCTACAACTTTTTGCCAAGTGCCATTTTGCTGCAATTCCAATAGAAAACTTTTTCTAACTAAATTTACTAGTTTTATTTTATAGATTTTTTGTTCTTGTTGCATAGAAAATGGCACAATTAGAAATCCAAAAAAATAACATGTGCGGTTTTGGTGCAAAATTCTTTTTTTTTTTTGGTTTTTATGTTATTTTATTTTTCATTTCAGCGCTTTTTATTTTACGAGTTTGTTAGTTTTTGCTCTTAAACTTTTTACCATTTTCACACATATGCGACGTGCAGTGCGGTTAACCCACAGCCACGCTGCAAGCGGGCGGGTAGCGAAACCCCCCATTTTTGGTTGGGTTTCGGGCTTTGCTTGACGTTGACCGCAAGTTGAGGCTATATACAAACCTATATACATATGTGTATATATAGTATGTACATATGTACGCCTTATATGCGGGTTACATGGCCATTGTCACCGTCATCGTCGTCGGCCAGAGAGCAACAAAGTCCCACAGAGCAAAGTTTGCATAGTTTTCGCCTCATAAATTATTTAGCATAGAGTTCTGAAAAAAGTTTAGTTGAAATTAAATTTGCAACCAAAAGAATGCCGTAAATATTATAAATGCCATTTTATGTACATTTTTAAAATGTTTTCGAGTTTAGCTCGCTTTTGCTAAAGAACCTTAGTTTAAAATATTTAGTATTGCACAACACTGCATAATGGTCTTGGAACGTATTTTTTCTGGCTTAAAAGCGAATGTTGCTTGAGGCTAGAAAATCGGTAAAGCTTATTGTAATGACTGCAAATTTTATAAAAAAAACTATGGTCTGAATTAAAGATATATATGGCGTGACGTTATGTTTGCATAATAATATTATAATATTATATATAGGTTGTCAAAAAAGTCTTGCGGTATTTTTATTGAATTTTCAATTGTTCATAAAATTGGTTATAATAATGCGATTTAAGTCAAATATGCGCCGTTTTGTTCGATGACGAGTTCCCAACGAGATGCCAACTTCATAATGCCCCTCTTATAGAAGCTCGCTTCCCTATTGTCAAAAAACTCGGAGAGCCAATTTTCACAGGACTCTCTTGTCGACAACTTCCGATTACCAAGCGCGTTCGTCATGGACAGAAATAGGTGGTAATCACTTGGTGCGAGATCCGGACTATACGGTGGATGCAAAAGAACCTCCCATCCGAGCTCCCGGAGCTTCTGGCGCGTCACCAAAGATGTGTGTGGCCTGGCGTTGTCCTGATGGAAGACAATTCGGCCTCTGTTGATCAAAGATGGCCTCTTCTGCATGAGTGCTGCATTCAAGCGGTCCAGTTGTTGGCAGTACAGGTCCGAATTGAGCGTTTGGCCATAGGGAAGCAGCTCATAGTGGCTGATTCCCTGCCAATCCCACCAAACACACAGAAGAACCTTCCTGGCCGTCAATCCAGGCTTCGCCACCGTCTGGGCAGCTTACCCGCTTTTCGACCACGACCACTTTTCATCGCCAGTCACCATCCGCTTCAAAAACGGGTCGATTTTGTTGCGATTCAGAAGCGATTCGCATGCATCCATACGGTCAAAAATGTTTTTTTGCGTCAAGTCGTGTGGCACCCATACATCGAGCTTCTTTTTCAATCCAAGCTTCTTCAAATGGTTTATAACGGTTTGATGACTCATGCCCAGCTCTTGGCCGATGCTGCGGCTGCTACTATGCCGGTCTCTTTCGATCAATTCAGCGATTTTATCGCAATTTCGACAACAGGCCCTCCGACCGTGGCGCATCTTCGATCACCTCTGCACCAGAACGAAAACGTTGAAACCATCGTTGTGCGGTGGAAATGGAAACTGTATCAGGTCCATAAACTGCACAAATTTTATTGGCACATGATGCATTTTTGCCTTTATCGTAGTAGTACTGTAAAATATGCCGTATTTTCTCTTTATTTTGCTCCATGTTTGCGACGCTATAACTCACGAACGACTAAAAGCAAACAACAATTAATCAGAACACGTGTTAGCACGTGAAAAGAGCTTTCCAAAAGCTCTAGCGTGAACCGATGCTACGAATACAACTAGAACTACGCGCTTGCAAAGACAAGCTTGCGGAAATACGCAAGACTTTTTGGACAACCTTATATAATACAGGGTGGTCCATATAGAAATTGGAATTAAATTTTGCTATAAAAACAAACGGTTGAATATTTTTCAATGTTCAAAGTTTTATTTGAAAAGTTGGTTCATAACATATATTTATGAAAAATAATTTCGGTCAAATGACCACCACGGCTGGCTGGCTTGGCAGTATGCCACTCGATCGGTCCAATTTTTGAGCACATTTTCGATTGTTTCGGGCCTTATCCTGGCAATAGCGGCTCCAATCTCGTCCTTCAGCTCATTAATTGTTTGTGGATTGTTGGCGTAACATTCATTTTTCACTGCACCCCAATGATAATTGGCCAAAGGCGTCAAATCGCAGCTTCTTGGTGGCCAATTCCCAACGCCATTTTGGCTGATTAAGCGATTTCTGAAGATTGTGCGCAGAAGATCGATTGTGGCGTTCGCTGTGTGGCACTGGGCGCCGTCTTGTTGAAACCAAATATCGTCCAAGGTTTCATCATTCAATTTGTTCGAAGAACCAGTCGGCGGCTCCTTCTTCATTTTCGAAGAAAAATGGGCCGATGACGCCGCCAGACCAAATTCCACACCAAACAGTTACTGGTTGTGGGTGCATTAGCTTCTCCTGGAACGCTTGCGGATTTTCTGAGCCCCAGATGCGACAATTTTGCTTATTAACATCCACCGAGGTGGAAATGAGCTTCGTCAAAGAAGACGATTTTTCGATAAAATTCGCCATCTTCGGCCAAAAGATCTTCCGCCCAATTTTAATATTTCCCAACTTTCTTCGGGCGTATAGCGTCCTATTTCGTAAATGTCAATGTTTTTATTAAATAATTACCAATATATGAATGACATTTGACGTTTACAAAGTCAAATAATCGGTAGTTCAAATTCCAAACACCAGATGGACCACCCTGTATATATAACTAGTGGGCCGGCAGACGTTGTGCTCTCCTGCCCAAACTTTTTCAATATTCTTAAAGTGTATACACATCGTAAGATTCTCTAGTCAGCTTATCTAAGATTTTTGGATTAGTTGACTTTCATGACTCTCTAAAAGCCGTATGGACGAACTTAAGTATTCTTCAAAGAGCTCGCATCTCTAATAAATTCATGCCACACAGAAACGACAATTCAACCCATTTGCGACTACGCTTCTGTCTCCACTTGATGTCCAATACCCGGTGTTAAACAATTTTCTACTATGCTATATTCACGATATTCATAAAAATGCGTATATCTCACGAACCAATACACACAAACACATCGCAATAAGCTTAAAGCCTCCGTCTTGAAAACCTCTAAAACACGCAAAAATCAGATTTGAAATTCATCAAAGCGTTCTTGACAACATCCGTAACACGTAAAACATAAGTTTCTCTTAGGGTAGTATATTTTTCAAGAAAAAAAAGTTGAGTAAAATGGGAAAAATCCGACTTAGTAAATGGGATTTGCTTTGAAATACGTATTTGACGTCGGATCAACTCTTTATCGATATATCAAATTAAAAGTAATGCTTTGCAGCAATTTTCTAGAACAAAAAAATGGCGGACGTAAAGTCGGGCGCGGACGACTTTAGGATACCCTGTACCACTAGCTTGTAATAAAGTCCGATTTCTTCACAAAAAACCAAAAACAGAAGAATTTTTAAGCGAAAATTTTTTTTTGATCGATCGTTCCTATGGGAGCTATATGATATAATCCACCGATTTCAATAAAATTTGACACAGTGCTTAAATACCTTAAAAAAGATATGAATGCCAAATTTATTTCAAATATCTTTACAAACAAACAAACCACATCGAATTTTGTATAAAAAACGTGTTTTTGGACCGATTGGTCCTATGGGAGCTATATGATCTAGTCAAACGATTTGGATTAAATTTGGTACAGTGCTTAGGAACTATAAAATACTCACGAAAGTCAAATTTGGTCCCAATATCTTAACAAACAAGCGAAACACAACAAATTTTATTCAAAAATCGATTTTTTGGAAGATCGGACCTATGGGAGCTATATGATATAGTCAACCGATTTTGTTCAAATTTGGCACATTGCTTAAGTGGTCTAAAAAATTTCCAAACGCCATATCTGGTTAGGATATCTTTATTAAAAAACGAAATATAGCGAATTTTTCTTCAAAAAAGTTATTTTGGCCGATCGGTCCTATGTGAGCTATATGATATAGTCAACCGATTTCGTTCAAATTTGGTACAGTGATTGGAAACTATAAAAAACTTTCGAATACCAAATTTGGTTACGATATATTCATAAACAAACGAATTATTCATCTAAAACGCTTGTTTTTGTCGAGGTCGTCTCAAACACCCCCATGGGAGCTATATAATTTATCCCCGATATCAAAAAAATAAAATAAACTTGCCTCCTATGGAATAATATGGGATCTAATGTGAAAATTTGGTAACTCTAGCTCTTACCATCTCTGAGATCTAGGCGTGCACACGGACGTACGGACGGACAGACGGACAGACGGACGGACGGACAGACGGACAGACGGACATGGGTATATCGACTTCTCTATTCACCCTGATCATATTTTAGGTAACTTTGGGGTGTTTCCGACGTCTCCTTCTTTATGTTACATACTTTTTCGGCTTGCACAAACTTAATATACCCTTGGTACCATACGGTACAGGGTATAAAAATCCAATTTAAGTCATTTTCAGAAATGGTGGGGTAAACCCGAACTCCAATTTTTTTTATAAAACGGGCTTATGATTATTGAAAAAAATGATAATCTGATATGAAATAAAAGTTGAATGTTTTTCAATAAAGGGATAATTGGTTTGAGTAGCTAAGTAACTAATCAGAGATATTTAATTTGCTGTTCAAATAGCTTGCTGGCATTTTCTTTAGTTTACCTTTTATATAGAAATACTTAAATAATTGCTTACCATGCAAAATGAAGTTTAAAAAGTTAGTTATTTAGTTTCAAAATTTGTAACGCCCTTGGCTGTATGAAAACTTCAAATATGAAGTTTATTTCATTTATAAAATTTTTATTTATTTCTTAACGCCACGAAGAGCTGAACCAGCTACTTTTACTGCTCCTGCCGCCAACTAACTCTAGATTCCATTTACTGAGCAGCTGTCGCTAATAAACAAACTTAAGTGTTCACAAAGTTATGCAAAGTTCCTGAGTGGTTCCGCGAAAGACAACAAAACCAACTACACCTTGAGGCGTCTTCATTTATATCTTGTCAAAAGTTTGGCACTGATGCACTAATGGGCAGATCTTGGAAGTCTCTGGAATTTGCACTCTATATACTCTGTGTATACTTTATGGCTTATAGTTATTCACAGCTTAAAACCAAATCTATGAAAGGCCTATTAATATTATTATGCTTATCAATCTTTCGTAAGATAAAATTAACAAAGTAAAACTATGTTTCATTTAATAAATTCCAAAAATATTTTCTATTTATTGCATGTAAAAGCAAAATCTTTGGGCACTGCTCGATATATATTATTATTATTTTGCGCCATCTAGCGGGCACTGTAAACAGAAAAATAAATGATGACGATTTCGAAGATGGCGCCCCCAAAAAAAAAATGCAATAAAGAAAAACTGCGCTACAAAAACCCCCGGCAATTTTGTGGAGAATTTTAGGACCAACGCTAAAACTTTTTGGAACATTTTCTTTGAAATTTTGATCATTTTCATAGTTCCAGATACTTTCAAAATCTGTTATGAAATGTCAAAATCAATTAAGTTTCTTTCGAGGTTCTTGTTACTTATTAACAATAATATTCTCAATTATACAAGTTACTTTATTTTTATGTGGAAGGTCACTTTTAAATTTTATATAAAAAAAATAAGTCGTTTCAAATCTAGCGCTGTATGAAATATTATCCGATTTCAAGTAACCGATTTTTTCAAAAAAAGTTTCAACTTTTTTTTAATTTTTACTAATTATACACTGTGCCGTATGGTACAAAGGGTATACGAGACCTGACCAAGAAAAACAACGTTTTTAAGAATTTTTTTTATTTCTCAACATAATCTCCTCCAAGGCTGATACATTTCTCATAGCGGTGTTCTAGTCTAGTAATGCCATCTCTATAGACTGATTCGTCAAGCTCCTCAAAATACCCATTTACAGCTTCGATTACTTCTTCATTATCCGTAAATCTCTTACCGTCAAGCCATTTTTTGAGGTTAGGAAACAGATAATAGTCACTCGGGGCTAGGTCTGGAGAGTAGGGAGGGTGCGGCATCAAACTTCAGATCGTTGATTTTAGCCATCGCAACGATTGACTTGTGCGCTGGTGCGTTATCGTGATGAAACAAGATTCTTTTCTTCGCCAGATGAGGTCGTTTAATTTTCATCTCGTGGCTCAAACGTTGCAATAAGTCTGCGTAGTATTGACCAGTGATAGTTTTACCCTTTTCAAGGTAATCAATGTATATAATACCTCTTGCATCCCAAAAAACAGTAGCCATAACCTTGTTCGCTGAAAAAATTGTTTTTGCCTTCTTTGGAGTTGGTTCCCCTAGTCCAATCCACTGTTTAGACTGTTCTTTGGTTTCAGGAGTGTAGTGGTGGACCCAAGTTTCGTCAACGGTTATGAATCGACGCAAAAATTTGCTTGGATTACGCTAATACAACGTCAAATTGGCGGTAGAAATGTTTTTTCGAATCAACTGTTAGCAAACGCGGCACCCATCTTGCGCAGAGCTTTTCCATATGCAAAAGTTGGTGCAAAATATTTTGATATATATATGACATCTTACAGGTCTCAGCTATCTCACGCACTTTTAATCTGCGGTCTTCCAGTACTATTTGATGGATTTTTTCGATCATATCTTGAGTTGTGACCTCAACAGGGCGTCCTGAGCGAGGCTCATTAGAGTTGCTCACACGACCTTTTTTAAATTCGGAAACCCACTGCTTAATGGTTGAATATGATGGGGAGGATGTCCCCAGTGTTGAGTCCATCTCTTTTTTAATTTCCTTCGGCTTTAACCCCTTCAAATATTTGATGACGGCACGATTTTCCAGCTTTTCCATTTCAAGAAAAACACAGAGGCGTCTTGTTCAGTGTGCTCTCAAATCTAAACTAACATGGCGATCGGGCTGAAACTATAGCTACAAGCTATCTAAGGATGGTACTATAGAACGCCACCTCAAGGTAGGCCTAGTGGTGCCATCTCTTGGTCAGGCCGGAAACTTATCAATCCACCCTCGTATTAAGTTTATGCAAGCCGAAAGTGTATGTAACATATAGAAGGAGTCGTCGGAGACACCCCAAAGTTACCTAAAATATGATCAGGGTGACTAGAGAAGTCGATATACCCGATGTCCGTCTGTTCGTCCGTCCGTTTGAACACCTAGATCTCAGAGATGGTAGAGCTAGAGTAACCAAACTTTCACATTAGATCCCATATTATTCCACAGGAGACAAGTTTATTTTATTTTTTTGATATCAGGGTTAAATTATATAGCTTCCATTGGGATGTTTCAGACGACCTCAAAAAAAAAAAATTAAAAGTTTTAAATGAATAACTCGTTTGCTTATGAAAATATTGTAACCAAATTTGGCATTCGAAGGTTTTTTATAGTTGCCAAGCATTGTACCAAATTTAATCAAAATCGGTTGACTATACTTATAAAATAGCTCCCATAGGACCGATCGGCCAAAATAACTTTTTTTAATAAAGATATCGTAATCCAGATTTGGCATTCAGTAGTCTTTTAGAGTACCCAAGCATTGTACCAAATTTGAATAAAATCGGTTGACTATATCATATAGGTCCCATAGGGCCGATCTTCCAAAAAATCGATTTTGTATCAAAATTTGTTGTGTTTCGTTTGTTTGTGAAGATATTGGAATTAAACTTGGTATTCTTTAGTTTTTTATAGTTCCTAAGCTCTGTACTAAATTTAATCAAAATCGGTTGACTATATCATATAGCTCCCATATGAACGATCGGTCAAAAAAAATTTTTTTTGCTTAAATATTCTTCTGTTTTAGGTTTTTTATGTAGGAACCGGATTTTATTGCAAGCTAGTGATACAGAGTATCCCAAAGTTATATATTAAAAAAGTTTGCCTAGGCTCTAAATTTTCCGAAATACGTGAGTCAAATTTCATCACTCTGAAAATGTGAATATGAAAATGTCAGATTTTTGGTCAAAATATGAAAATCTAGGCCCACAGTGCATTGAGAAAAAAAATTTGAGTAGTTAAATTTATTCGTTTAGGAGATTAGGCATGCTCTAACAAAGGCAAGGCCAAAGAAAAGTCTAAAGATGAAGAATATCATATTAATCGATAACAATAGGCATATTATCAAAATCAATTTTTTCGCCGATATATATTTAAGGAGAAAATAGAGTATTTTATAGTCGTCATGTCCAGCCAGTCGCTTCTTTCTTGTTCTTTTTTTTTGCTTTTATTTTAAGTCATTTGCATATTAAAGTTAAAATTTAAATTTATGAAATTCCTTTTTGCACACACATTGCTGCACACAAATGTAATTTACACACACACACACACACACACACACACACACACACACACAGACACAAAGAGCCTTGGTGTTTCCTTTCGGCCATTTGTTTTGCGGCCCATCAGAGAAGTTGAGCGCAAAAGCAAAAGAGCGCCGGGGAGAAGAAGACCGGAAAGCCGTGCTCCAAGTAACATGTCCTGGCTGGCCAAAGTTGAGCGTGCATCCTTCCGCTTTCGCCTGTGTGTGTGTGTGTGTGTAAATAAGTGTGACCAAGTGTGACAATAAAATATGCAAAGATTGCAATTGAAATGCAATTTTAAATTCAATGCATACAAGCTGTGCTGTGTCCAGGCTGCTTAAAGCCAAAATTTCTCAAATCCTGCAGTATTTTCGATACATAATCTTTACGAGCTTTTGACAAGAATTTAAATGGCTTTAGCTTAGTTTGCTTCCCACAACACTTGTTCGATTTTTTTATTTACATTTTTTTCAATCAATTTTCTCTGCACGTGCGACTTTTTTTTTTTGGTAGTTCCTTGAAAAAAATTTACTTTGGTCTCTATGCAACTTGGCTTAAGTTGGTTTTTTTTTTTGTTTGGCTCTCTATACCCAGGGCAGAATGTCATTTTCTTGACTTATATTTCGCTTCTTCTTTTCCCTTCAAGACACTTCTTCGCATTCCTTTTTTATATCTTTATTTGAGCTCGTTGTATTTGAAATCTTTCAAAGCAATAATTTTATAAAAAAAATATATCGACTAAGATTGCCGAATTTGTTTAAGGTTACCCTTAGGTAACAAACGAAAAACAAAACTTAGACTCTATGATGCTATTTAAAAAAAATATAATAGTCCTTATCAAAATTCTGTGCGATTAGACTAATAAGAACAGCAATGATTTAATTCTGTTCCGATAAATGGCATCGCAGTTTTAATAACATTGTTATACAGCCGTAGTACGAAAAACAAACCGAACCAACCGTTTTTTTGTGCTTCGGAAAACATTTCTTTTTTCGGTCAATATTCTTCTTATTATTTTAAAAAAATTCACATGTTTCCCTTATTTTTCCCATAAATTCTCCTGTTCTGCCAAGTCGGAAGACTTGTGCTGATAGCAGCCCTTGTGGAAACCTGCGGTGGCAACAATGGTTCACGGAAGAGTCCAAAACTGAGCAGGGTTTAGATGTTGGAGTCGTTGGACCCAACACCAGAATCTTTACCGCAATGACCATCTGGCCCAGCGTTTTTTTAAGTGGAGATCTTCTTCTTCTTATGTGGCCATAACAACCCGATTACCGGGTTACGGCCTGCTTTAAAACTTCTCTCCAGGCGCCTCTGCATTGCGCGCCTTCTCCAGTTGTTCACACCGAGCGAAGACAGGGCCCCTTCCACTTGGTCTTTCCAACGCAAACACGGTCGTCCTCTCCGCCGACGGCCGCTGAACACATCGAACACACGTCTAGCTGGAGCATCCTCGTCCATCCTAACGACATGTCCGAGCCAGCGAAGCCGCTGGATGTTGATACGCTGAGCAACGTCCATGTCGTTGAAGAACTCATACAGCTCCTGGTTGGTGCGGATGCGGTAGTCATCGCCAACTCGAATAGGACCAAAGATCTTGCGCAGTACTTTCCTCTCGAAAATTCCCAAGGCAGCTGCATCAGTTAGCGACATGGTCCAGGCTTCCGCGCCGTAAAGAAGCACTGGAAGGATGAGTGCCTTGTAGAGTGATAGTTTTGTCGCGCGAGAGAGGTCTCTACTACTGAATTGCCTATTGAGACCGAAATAGCACCTGATGGCAAGAGTGATTCTGCGCTTGATCTCCAGGCTGACATCGTTCTCGGTGGTAACGGCGGTGCCAAGGTAGATGAATTCCTTTACAACATCGAAAGTATAGCTGTCGGCCGTAATGTGGGACCCAAGCCGCAGCACGTCCCTACTTGTCGACGGCATATACTTTGTTTTGCCCTCATTTACCGCCAGACTCATTTTTGCAGACTCCCGTTCGATAGCACTGAAGGCCGCGGTGACATCTCGCTTGCTACGCCCAATGATGTCGATGTCGTCGGCGTACGCAAGGAGCTGGACACTCTTGTAGAAGATAGTGCCAGTGCGATGTACGCCGGCCTTCCGCAGAACGCTCTCCATGACGAAGTTGAAGAGGTCGCATGATAAGGGGGAGATCTGCGCCCTTAATGTCCTTTTCAAGGGAACTAGGGGGCAAACAACTGCATTTATTCCGATAGCCAAGCTGCTATTAGGGCATTATCATCCTGGAGCATCTTTATGGGTATGGTACAAAAGACGTTTTAATTAGCTTTAAGAAAATGTCTGAGAAATATTGTAAGTTTTGTCGTTCTACTTTGAGTGACATCAAATAACTAACTGAGCACACTCGGCCTATTCTGTACTTCGATTAGCCCTCATATTTGACTTTCCTGAACAACTTGTCCAGAGTCTGGCCCGTAAATCAATCGAGAGCTTAAAAAATCAAATACAGATTAATCTGTCAGGTTTGGGATAAGGCGTTAAAAACAAGTCAAGTCAATGGATTTTATTGTCTGCGAAAGCTAGCTTTAAAAAATAGTGTTGGATAATCGCAGATTTTTATATATAATTTATATTTTTCTAATATAATATATATTATGTAATATTAATTTACTTAAAAGCATAAAAGCTTATAATGTAACCATAAGCTAATAAATAAAAATATTTCAAAATGGCGGCAGAGATATAGGCATAGCATATAGAGATATATTTTTTCGGTATAAAGCGATTTCGATTCTATGGGACATTCTAAGAAACTATATTTGATTTGAATCTGATATTACAAATGGAATCCCAAGAACCCAAATTGTACAAAACGACGATTTCCCCTTAAAACATCTTTTAAGACTATAAATAATATAACTATAATTATTATTAAAAGCTTTTTGGATCTTTAAATTAAAAATTTTCTATACCCAACTTGGTATTTTTTATATTTGCTATTTTTTTTAATTGTCTGCCTAATAATTTGAGTTAATCGATCGAAGTAGAAAATCCCAACACATTTGTAGCAGTTTTTCGAATTTTAACAATCGAAATACCGAAAAAAATAAATACAATCCTGCCGTTAGATCCAAATCAGGACTAAAAATGTGTTAAGGTCTTAGTGTTCTAATTATAGTTTAATTTAGGACTTAAAGTCTTTACCAGATTAACAATCAGGAAATGCAAGCACATTTCTCTTAAATTAGAAACGTGCCAATGCAAACGCATCGAATGCCATCCATGAAGCTATTAATGAATCGAGTGTGTATTAGAGAGTATCTGTGTAAGCTGGTACACAAAGAGAAAAACTTCAGTGATAAATTCAATTGTTGAGTTTATCTTATATATAAAATTCTCGTGTCACAATGTTATGTTCCTTTGAAGCTTATGGACTCACGAACGGCTGAACCGATTTGGCTAATTTTGGTCTTAAAATGTTCGTGGAAGTCCAAGGATTGTTTAAGGTTGAGAAAATATAACAAAATTGCGACGAAAATACTAAAAAGGACAATTTGATTTTCCAATAAAATTTTTTTTTTAATTTACGTTGGCATTGTGTACATTGCCAGATAAACTAATATTTTTTAGTTAATTGTTTTTGTGGAAAGGAAACACAAAAATTATAAACGATTCATGTTTTGATTTCTGTGTAAAATACATATGATCAGATCAATATTTGCAAATAATGCCGTCAAAAAGACGTAACATTGGTAGACGTTCGCGTAGAACTCAATTGCAATCATCCCAAAGAACAGCTGAAGCTGAGGAACAACGTTCGCAAAGGAGTGAGTTGTGCCGATTAAGAGAAGCAAGATCACGTTCTGCTCATACAACAGAAGAACGAGATGAATACAATACGAATGCTCGAATGAGAATGAGGCGAAATCGGGATTATCAGAATCAATCAGATGAAATACATGCAGAACAGAATTTAATCCAAAGAACATTCAGGCAAATGCGCAATGCATCCAATCTGCACAGAGCTGCATTAGAATATAACAATACGACCGATTATAGCTCGCGTCAATCTGTTGTAATTGGAACAATGAACAAGGTATGTGACCAGTGCCAAGCACTGAAATTTCCCAATGAAACAGCAGGCCTGCTTATTATCAGAAGCAGTGTATTCGGAGAGGTTCGCTGCTGGATGTATGTAAGAGAGGATTACCTCATGCGCACATATTGATTTGGTTGGTTCAGAAAATACTACCAGATGAAATTGATGATGTGATATCGGCGGAAATCCCAGTTCAAACAAATGATCCAGAATTGTTCGAGGTTATCACAAAGAATATGATCCACGGACCATATGGTGTGCTCAACCCAACTTCACCATGCATGATCGACGACAAATGCTCCAAAAGATATCCAAGGGCATTGACTTCGGACACTGTTACGGGCTACGATGGATACCCATTATATCGCCGTAGATCAACAGAAGACAATGGCAGGTCAACCACAATCAAAGTGCAAAATCAAGAAATTGAAATTGACAATCGTTGGGTTCTTCCATTTTTGCCATTATTATCAAAATCGTATAAAGCCCACATTAACGTCGATTATTGCAACTCAGTAAAATCAATAAAATATATCTGCAAATACGTCAATAAGGGAAGCGATATGGCGATTTTTGGTGAGAGCCGACAATGTGAATGACGAAATTTCACAATATCAAATAGGACGTTGCATTAGCAGTAACGAGGCAATATGGCGAATTTTCTCATTCCAAATTCACGAACGACACCCAACCGATGTCCATTTAGCAGTTCATCTAGAAAATAGTCAACGTGTTTCTAGACGAGCGAGCGAAGCGAGCGTGCCGGAAGCCGGCTAGTCTTATATATAAAATTCCCGTGTCACAATGTTAGTGCCCATACTCTTCCGAAACGGCTCGACCGATTCTCATGAAATTTTTTGTTTGTGTCAATCGGTTCGTGAGATATACGCATTTTTGTGAATATTGGCTCTTGTGTGAACATACTCGTCCGAAATGGCTATACCGATTCTCATTAAATCTTGTGTGCTTATTGGGTAGGTCTGAGAATCGGCCAACATCTATTTTTCATACCCCTAAGATATAAGGGTTGTCACCCTAAAAGTTTTTTCTAATTTTTCGACAAATTTTTTTTAATTTATTTTTTTCCTTTTACGTGTTACGGGTGTTCTCATGAACGCGTTGAAGAATTTTAAATATAATTTTTGCGTGTGTTAGAAGTTTTCAATGCGGAGGTTTTAAGCCTATTGCGATGTGTTTGTGTGTATTGGTTCGTGAGATATATGCATTTTAGTGAATATCGTGAATATAGCATTGTAGAAAATTTTTCAACACCGGGTATTGGACATAAAGTGCAGACAGAAGCGTAGGCGAGATGCGAACTCTCTTAAGAATACATAAGTTCGTCCATACGGCTTTTTAGAGAGTCATGAAAGTCAACTAATCCAAAAATCTTATGAATGTCTAACTAGAGAATCTTACAATGTTTATACACTTTAGGATTATTCAAAACGTTTGCCGGGCTCGCTAGTTAAAAATAAATGTGATTAAGTAATACAATTAAATTTAAAAAAACTCTCACATCATTAAAAATATTAAACTTAGCTTGATAATAAATTAGTAGAAGAAGTAAGAAGTTCAATTATTATTATTATTATTTCCTTGACAAGAACAATATAACTGTAGTTGTCGCTCTTATACAGAGCATAGGGCGGAAAGAAGTTCAATACCGAGCCATATTTTTCTCTCAATGTATGGCTGTGCATGCGTCGGAACAAGTTATGAAAGTTATTAAGGCTAAAACGAAACGTTGATTAGCATCATGTAGTTCCCATGTGGTGCACCATGGGCTATGATTTAATTATGGTTGCATACAAGCACACACACACACACACACACACACATACACATGATGGTAATTACCAATTGAACTGTTAAACATTAAACCGGAATACAAGGCTTAGTTACGGCTTACATTTTGCAGCTGTTTATTACTCTCCTGTTACTCTGCTGCTCTCTTTCGCACACTATACGCTAGGTACAGTAGGGCCCAAAGACTGTCAAATGCGACCCTGGACATTTTCGTTTAGTGCGTGACCGTAACGAGGCTACTACATCCAGTAAAGAGTAACGATATAAAAATCGGGCTCAAGCAGCTGTGCCAGTGAGGGCGCCAGGGGGTCTTGAGCAGAGGGGTCTATCACCTAAGGCATAACTTAAAGTAAACGCAGCATCAACGAAGGCCGTCACATTGGAAGGAAAAAAGCTTTTTACGGCAGTTAATAAATTTTTAACTGGTTCCACATTTGCCCGGGAACTAAGGCAGCTAATGGTGAGTAGAAAATTATCCAACACTATGAGTTAAGGTTAGTATTAAAAGCGAGCTATTAATAATCGAATAAAACACAAGCAGTCAAACTGAGCTATTAATAATTATTAACCAGCAACTTGGGACTATTGCAACTCTATAAGGCTCTTCCAGTAATTAATAAAAAGTATTTTAATTTAAGGACATAAATAAGGGTTCATTGAAATATCTACAACAACTTAACCATGTTTATGAATTGTTTTTAATCCATAGACGAGAAATACGACAGTAAGTGGCGATGAACCAGATGAGCAGGAGCAGGAGCAAGCAGCAGCAGTTGAAGAGCAGCAGGCTGAGTCCGAGACACAACAAGCCAGCGATGTGGCAACTCTGGATACACTAGAGTTACAACAACAGCAAGTAAGAACCAATAACCTTTGTCCTTCAGTCTCAAAGTGTTTCACCACCCTACTCAAAACCTCGAGGAAAGAACTTGTTCTCGATCTTAATACCAACTCAGATGGCCCACCAAGCGAAGTCCTTAAAGCCTTCACATCGTTGGTCTGGTTTGTTCAATTTGATTCTATTGTGTCCGCCTACAACAGGAAGAGAGCAAGCTCCTGCTGCTTATTCACTGCGTAATCAGCCGTAACTCCGAAGCGAACTTCCCTCATTTTACTTTTAGTTACGTTCCACATTAAACAAGTCTTCACTTTCCTCTCCACTTTCTTCATCTAGTTAACAATTCTACATTTCTCGAACTGAAATGGGATTAAATCAATGTCTCTTTGCAATAACAAAAGCATCATGGTCCGCCCCATCACAACGGGATCCCAATCTTCTTTCAATGTTATATTTTACCTCTCTTCTATCCACATGGAGCTTGTGTTAAGCTTAATAAACCAATTCAGTTGCAACTCCTCCAGAAACTTATTATACATCGGTATCTATCTAGTGGGTGTAAAATGTACTGCAACCCAAGTGGATCTATTCTACCTCCTCGGAACTCTCTTCCGCCTATAACACTGTCCACTGCTTGAGTCTTACTGTTTTTACGCCTTTACCGCTCTGTATCCATCTAGTCGAGATGGCTCACTGGCTCCTCTTGCCAAATAGCACAGCTGTGAACTGTGCCTCGTCCTATCGCTAGATTCCTTGAGCTGCGTTCCTTGTGAATCTATCTTCTACCCGCTCTTTTTACTCATTTTTTACTTAACGTTTCCTCCAATATTTCACCAACAACAACAACAACAACAGACACAGTCTACACAGTTACAACAACCACAACGACGCCAAAGACAACGCAAGAAAGTGACAACCCACCAACAACAACAACGAAACATACCAAGCGCTGCCAATGCTGCCAACTCGGATGCAGATACGGATTCCTCCTCGTGCGATGTGGGCTATGAGGCACGCCAAAGGCATAGCACGCGCGTGAGCTATGCACAAAAGAATCTCAGCGAGCAAGTTGTCTATGAGCAGTATCAGGATGAGGATGATGATGGTATAGACGATGACGATGAGGAGGAAGAGGAGGACGACGATGATGATGGTCTACTGGCGTATAACGATGAAGCCGATGAGTACGATGAGGCTGGTGGTATGGGTAGCGAAGATTACTATTGCGATGATTCACCAATGCCACGTTCAAAACTGGGCAGCAAATCCTCGCTGAGCACACATAATGCCGGAACTGGCGGCATGCGTAATAAGCGTAAAACGAAAACGCGTCAATTCTCGCAACGTGCCAGTTCCTATTCCGTCAATGCTGGCACGGATCCGGAGTCTTTGGACAAACGTCGTTGCATCTCCAAGGGACAAATGCGTGGTATGCTGACGCCAGCACAACGCCTGCCTAAAACTTAACTACTTTGTTATTTGCAGAGTTTCGTGAGGCTTTTAGGCTGTTCGATAAAGATGGCGATGGTTGCATTACCAAGGAGGAGTTGGGCACTGTGATGCGCTCATTGGGTCAATTTGCGCGCGTTGAGGAGCTGCAAGAGATGCTGCAGGAGATCGATGTAGATGGTAGGCAGTTAGCTGTAATTAGTGCTTAAGTTAAGGGAATGATATGAGGGGGAAATTTTTGTATTTTAGGCGATGGCAATGTGAGCTTTGAGGAATTCGTGGACATTCTATCTAATATGGCAAACGAGGACAAATCGGGCTTATCCTCCGCTGATCAAGAGGAGCGCGAATTAAGGGATGCCTTTCGTGTCTTCGATAAGCATAATCGTGGCTATATAACCGCATCGGATCTGCGTGCCGTGTTGCAATGTCTGGGCGAGGATTTGGATGAGGAAGACAGTAAGTATTGTATAACTGCCTAACACCCTAACACACACGCACATACTCATACAAAGTTATCGCCAGTTGAGGACATGATCAAAGAGGTCGATGTGGATGGCGATGGACGCATTGATTTTTATGAGTTTGTACATGCGCTGGGAGAGCCCGAGGACTCACAAGAGAATGATGATGAGGAGGAGAACACTACCACATCACCGCTGCCCACACCGAAATCGGCGGTATCTCTAACCTATGATTGAGTGGGCAATACTTTCAGCTACAAACTGATCAAAATAGCAATACTTGATAAAAACAAAAATTAAAACTTTAATAAATTAAAAACTTAAACAAAAATTTTGCTCAAAGTCTCAAGACAACAACAACAACAACAACCACATAATATATATGTATTTTTAATTAAATTAAATGATATTAAAGAAAATTTACAAAAACGAATTATATACTTCTACTATAAATAAATAAATAAATATACTTAGTACACTTGTGCAATGAGTACTTTTATGGAATGAGTACTTATTGACACTACTAATTGAATAAAACAAAAAAAAAACATTTTTTTGCTATTACGCACAGCTCAAAAAATAAAAAAACATTTTGATTAACAATAATTAACGAATAACGATAACGATAACGATTAACATAAATTACTTTATGTGCTTGGTCACAATTAATCTAAAAAATAAAAATCATTAACATATACGATATACATAATTTTAATATTATCAAATTAAAATACTAAATATTACAAATTTACTAAGTATTAATTAAAAACTAAGTGTGTTGGCTTAGCAACAATTACTGCATTCAAATCAAATCAATCGAAAAATCGAATACAATATATGATATTATATATGCTTATAGTATAACACATACTTTTCCTTAACCATATTCCTATATATGGTACATACTAGGTATATTTTATATACTCGAACTTAGCTAATCTACTTTCGATCTTTCAAACATATCAATAAAGCGCGCCCTTAAGCTTCGTCTAATCTTTACTACTGTAAATGGATTTTGTATCTCCTGCAGCATTATCCAAAACTATATCATCAACAATTTTCCAAATAATGGAGATACAAAGTGCATTTTCTTATATATGTATACATCTCTAATAATTATAATAATAATATCTCTTAGTTTTAAACAATAATAATAATATTTTTTTTTTTTGTTTTTATTATCCACTACATATAAATTTAAAAATTTTAAAAATATATATTAATTTCTGGGCAGTTAGTATTATTGTAGCAAATTTATTATACATATAAATCGAATGTAATATTTTAATTAATTCCAATCGATAATCAAAATTTCATAAAACAAAATGAACAACAAGCTTCAAGATAATAAAAAATTGCTATGAAATTCAAATTAACAAATGCATTTTATGTTGAAGAATTGAGTTATCTCTCTACAAGGTAAGTAACATCTTAAAATTTTTATCAATTTCTACAAATATCTACCATTTTCTTAAATGCCTCATTACTATTTTTGTTCTTTAACCCTCAACAGCATTTCTATAATATCTCATATTGCTTCGCGTCATCTCTTCTCATCTGCGCACATTACATATAGTAACAAGCATATTTATCGTCATCTTCTAAATATTATTAACAAACTGATTTATACATATTTCAAAATGCTACTTCATCTTCATTAGCATCTTGTGCCTAGTCTTTATCATCATCTAAGCAACGATTACAAGTTTGCAGTAAACGTAAACGTAAACAGCCCAATTGGCTTATAAATCTACATCAAGAGTCTTAAATGCTACTTAATCTCAACTATAGAGCTTCGTCATTATCATCTTTAACGTTTGTAAGTTATTGTCATTAGCTAAACATCAATTACAAGCCTGGTAGCCTGGTTCGAATATATGCAAACCATCAAACTGATTGATAAATCTGCACTAAGGGACTTAAATGCTGCTTACTTCTCAAGTAACCGTCATCTTCATTATTAGCTTTATCAGTGGTTTGTCATCTTCATCACCTTAACATCAATTGCCCTCATTCAGTCATCACTTGAAAGCTAATCAGCGCGTGCAATATATACACAAAGCAAAACCTTTTTATACTCTTCCCAGGCGTATACCAACTATGACAGGCAGCAGGTTTTGTACTGTTACTTGATATAATTCATCATCATCTTATCGTCATCTCACATCAAATACTTTAACTGCAGCTGTATTCTATGTTGGAATTTTTGGAAAGAAATTCTTTTCCAGGCGTAAATCATCTATGAGAAGAAGCATGCCTTATTTATATGGTTTATATAATGCATCATCATCTCATCGTCATCTCTCATCAAATACTTTAACTGCAGCACTATACTACAAAAAATATGCCATGTTGTAATTTTTGGAAAGAAATACCTTTCCAGGCGTAGATCAACTATGACAGGAAGCAGGTTTTGTGCTGATACTTGTTATAATTCATCATCATCTCATCGTCATCTCTCATCAAATACTTTAACTGCAGCTCTATACTACAAAAAATATGCCATGTTGGAATTTTTGGAAAGAAATACCTTTCCAGGCTTAGATCAACTATGACTGGAAGCAGGTTTTGTGCTGATACTTGATATAATTCATCATCATCTCTCATCAAATACTTTAACTGCAGCTCTATACTACAAAAAATATGCCATGTTGGAATTTTTGAAAAGAAATACCTTTCCAGGCGTAGATCAACTATGACAGGAAGCAGGCTTAGTACTGAAACTGGATATAATTCATCCTTATCTGATCGTCATCCCACATCAAATACTTCAACTGCAGCTGTATTCTACAAAAATTATGCTATGTTGGAATTTTTGGAAAGAAATTCTTTTTCACGCGTAAATAATCTATGAGGAGAAACATGCCTTATTCATAAGGTTGATATTATGCATTATCGTCATCTCTCATCAAATACTTTAACTGCAGCTCTATACTACAAAAAATATAGGTTTGATTGTGTTTGCAAGCTATAGAATCTTCTCAAGCTTGTTGATCTCAATTTTAAAATATTGGTAGGTTGTAGCGCACTTGTCATCTTCTACGATAAACACGTCTTCTTATAGCTGACTATTTCTTCTTAAGTCGTTTTGGATATCAGATTTTAGAAAATTGGAAGCAACCGAAAATAAAAAAATTTTGAGGTATTCTCCTAACTTACCGTCATCTCTTCTAAATGTAATTCTGTTAGAAACAACTAAGATAACTCTTTCGAAGCTTTAGGTTGAGCAATGGGTAGGCACACTTGATTCTTCGGATATCTATTTGCGACAAAGAACACCAAAGAGAGTAAGTTCATCCAAGTTTCGATATCTCTCAAAAACGCTTTCCAGGTCACACACACACACATACACTTGCACTCAATTTGTCGTTATTTAAAAATAAATTGTGTTGTTTTCAGGTCGATTCGTTTGTGTTTTTGTGGGGCAGTTGATAGACAATGCTGGACAAGGACAAAGCACTGGCCAAAGGACAGACTCCATAAACATACACACAAACGTGTCAGTTCGTAGGTTGAAAGCGGTGGCCGGATGGGGTGTGGTAGGTTTTTTATTTGCAATCATACACGAGACAACCAACCACAAAAGTGCTTGAAAATCATTAGGTCTAGTTCCAGGTCCTCCAACAACAACGACAACAACAAGATCCAGAACAATAAAGTCAAAGGCAAAAGCTTTGTTGACATAATCATTGAAGTGGGCCAATATGGAATGGTTGGTTACTTGGTACACGGGGGAATGTTACTCTGATTGTTGCTTGCTTGTTGTTGCTGTGGTCAGCAAACGGCAGCAGGTTGTTCCCAAGGCTACGTAAGCAAAAGCCACATTAATGGCCATGTAAACGGCGCAAGTCAAGTGCTTGCCAACAAGTTATGCCAGCCCCAGCCCCAGCCCCAGCCCCTAAGCTCACACGGATACAAATGCACACACCTACGCAAACGTATCTCACAGATACAAATACCTTGGTGTTGGACATAAGCTGGAAGCAGTGCTAGAGTATGATTTTATTATGACCGGGAGGCGGTAGTCGTCGTTCCGATTTGGAGCACTACGAGTCATCTCTGGGTGCTGAGATAAGTCCGTCTTCAAGTTACAATACAAAGAGAACTGACACATTGAATGTGGATACTTTGAGAGTCACGAAGCTTTCCTGATTCAGCATCATCACAAGCAAATAATCACATAGCTCTAAAACAATAATGTATAATATAGGTATACCTATATAACAAAGTAGAAAAACCTGGCTAGGCTTGATCTTTTAAGAAATATGTACAGATATAGCACCCCATCCGCATACTGCGTAGTGCCACTCCACAAGCTCCACGAGGATCGTTCATGGGCGATAAACTACTCCACTGGTTTTTGCATGGATCATAACATTTCCACGTCGCTCAAGTACCTATGTTTGTTCTCTCCACCAATAACATATAAGCAATCGTTGAGGACTGCCACACCGACATTATATCTTGCAGTGCGCATGGTTGTCATACTGTGTCAAGTATTTGTTCCAGGATACCATCGATCTACTTTATCCGAATCTACTCTATTTCGACCGCCTACAGCATAGAGAAATCCCTTTAGTACTGTCTCGCCCGGACTAGTCCTTGGTGTGCTCATTGGTTGGAGTTGGGTGCTGGTCGTTGAACTACCTCTATCTACTCCGCCAACCAATATCAGCTTATTCCCAATAAGAGCCATATCAAAACAAGAACGATGTTATTTTAGTTTCTTTACAATCATCTATGGCTTCTGCATAGGACAGTAGCTCTCAAGGACAATATCATATTCACTTTTACCAATTGCCAGCAAACTATCATTACTTGCCGTTGTCTTCCTCCTCGATTGCCTTAAAAGTAATAGGCAAGTATAATATAGGAAGTTTGGTTACTCTCGCTCTTACCATCTCTGAGATCTAGGCGGCCATACGGACACCATACGGTGCAGAGTATTATAATAAGATTGCGACTTGGACATGCTTAAATCACACATCAGCACCTACCTTGATCCTTGATCCAAGTACTACCAAAACAATACACCCACCCACCTCTGTAACCCACCTATTGAGTAACTTTTGGGCCAATCCCCACTGCTTAAAAACTTACTCATCAGGTTCCTTTCAAAAATTAACCCAATCACAACAGAAGCCTTAGATAATTTTAATTATAATCTAGCTGTATATAATAAAAGCAAGAAGACTCAAGACAGATATTTAATCAAATTTGGTAATCTTTGAGGAAAATATATAGTCATCTTCCTCAGTGCAATCTGAAAGATTGGGTATTATGAGACTTAGGTCATTTAGCACGATGGTCTTGTTTTTTACCTTTCTTATCGCTGCTATGCTTCGAGCGGTGTTTCCCGGATATATGTTGCTTGTGTCCCCTTTTAGATTTGGACAAATCTTTAGACTCAGCAGATGTTTCTTTGCCAACTGATGTCCCAGTTGACGCTCCAGTGCCTGTGCCCTTTGCCAGTACAGCAGCCATGCTGGTTGAAGCACCATTAAACTCCATTGTGTCAGTTGACGGTCCAGCTCCATTGAAACCGTTTGGATTCTCCTCCAGCCCAATGGTGTCAGTCGCATCTACTCTGGAAGCCATGCTGGCTGAGGCTTCAGCTCCGTTAGCTGGAGTGCAACTACATGCAGGCAATGCAATATCCCTGCCGAAGGTGCCTCTGTATAATTGGAATCCTACATTGTGGAACTCATAAAAAATGGTGTGGAGAGCACTCAAAAAATCTTGCAAATTTTCAAATTGTTGTTTCTCCAGACGGCGAAGCATGGAAGCCAACTTCGATGCAAAATAACGCCGTGGACTAGCTGGGGACGTGAGGTTTAATTTGCGCAGAGTCTCCAGATATTGGCGACAGACCTCATGAGTGTAATTATCCATCGAGGTGCGTGGAACCATATTAAACTTGGATGCCTGTAAAATAAAGAAATGCTTTAAGCTGCTCAGTCTATGAAGGTGAAGGCTAATGCGAATGGGCCATGGGAGCTAGCAAGTTTGACTGGCAAAGTCGGCGTTACAGATTTGGCAGATATTCCCAAAAGTTGGATGGCAAGCAGCTAGTCTCTTAGCCACTAGAGCTATGCTACAGTGTCTACTTGGATGCCTGGGCATGGTGTATGGTACCAGCTCACAGCACAAAGCTGCTCCCTGTGACCACTCGAACCAACATACTTACCATTTTGAGTTTTGCGACGATTTTCAAATGATCTTGAGATAAGTACTCCCTCAACAATTCGCGTGGGATCTATTCCTTGTTGCAATATGTAAGTTGCAACAAACAAATATTTTTTTAAGAATTTTCACAACACGAACTAAAATTTTTTAATTTTTCCGTGACAGGTCGACTATTTTAGACAGATATTGCAGCTGGCAACGCTTTAGTCTTAGTTAGAAATTTTTGAACACTTGCACTTTGTGCAGCTTCAGTTGTTGCCAACACTGGAAGAAAAAATATGACATTTATAAAATAATTTCTTATTAAAACAATTGTCAACAAGGAACAACAAGTTATTTTTCCTGTAAAGCTTTCCAAATATCTGAAAGTCAGCGCTGATAACGAAGATACCAGAGCAATAGAAGCAACCCACCGAAGTTAAGCATACAGCATAAAATTATGGAAAGGCTGATTCTAAGCCAAGTTCAATAACTGGAAGGCGTGAGCGGATCGTGACCTGGTGCAACATTTGTCCCCAGGTGCAGGTAAGTAACACCTACTTTAGCTTCAGCCACTTGACTTTAAGTCACTTCTTGTGTCAAACACTGCAAGTGAGTGGATCTCTCCAGGCTAGTCTTAGGATCAATTGCAACAAAACCAAAATAATGCACACTGGCCACTCAGCACATCAGCTCATTATTCTGAGACAGACGCCCATTGAGGAGGTCAAACAGTTTAACTATTTAGGAAGCTTTGTATCGTCAGACGGAGGAACGGATCTGGATGTTAACAGCAGCGCCTTTGGAGTGTTGTCTTCAGTATGGAACTCTAGTCAAATTTCCCTACGCACCAAGTTAAGGCTCTTCGAATCCAATGTCAAATCTGTACTGCTGTGCTATGCCTGTGAAACCTGGAAAGTCTCTACCTCCAGCACGAGAAGATTACGGGCATTTGTAAACCGCTGCCTTCGATACATTCTTAAGATCCGATGGCCGCAAATTATATCGAATCAAGAATTGTGGCGCATAGCGACTCAAAAGCTTTTGAATGCCGAAATTAGACAGCGGAAGTGACGCTGGATTGGCCACACGTTGAGGTGACCAAACGACAGCATCGTGAAGCAGTCCTTCGAATGGAATCCTCAAGGTAAACGGCGAGTTGGTAGACCAAGAACTACTTGGAAATCAACAGTATTGGCTGAAGCAGCAACGCAGCGTAAAACGTGGCCACTGAAGTATCTGGCCGCATATCGCGAAGGATGGAGGAAGTTTGTCGCCGCCCTATGCTTCACCCGGGGTTGAAAGACTTGAAGAGCTGTCATCTCCGCTGATCATATCGAACATTTTGAGGGCTGGAGCTTTCGAGTTAGCCAGCGAAGTCACTTCACTACGTCAACATCGTCATACCAACTTAATCAAATAGTTTCCGAAATGTATTTCGAAAATTAAAAATACAAGATTATTCATCAAAATCGACATTATCTCCTTCGAAGGATTCCCACTCGACTGCTACGCACTTATCCCAGCGTTTGATCCAATACGCAAAACATTTTTGTACTTGGTTTGTGGTGTGGCCATCAGAGCGATCTTCGTTCTTGATCATCAATATCAAGCTTAGAATTTTATCATTTGGATCAAGGTAGTATATCTCATATAGCTCATCGTTCCATCGGCAACAATAATTATCGGCAATGTAGCAGATCTTGCGAAAAATCTGGCTTTCAAACAGCTTAACAGCTGCTGCATCCGTATCCTCCACATCCAGACATCTGCGCCATGTAAGACAACTGCAAGGATGGGCATCCTATATAGTGTACGAGACAGGGTTCCACGGTGCTTTTGACTACTGAGGCCAAAGTAAAAATTTTTGGAAAAAGTCATACTTCGCTTGATATACAGTTAACATTCAGCCGTGCTCCGGAAAACGTATTTTTTATACATATTTCCCTTTTTGTTTCCGGATAATTCTCTTTTAAAAATTTGAATGATTTTTGGCCTCATACACAGTTCTGGATATTGTTTGGTTTCTATTTTCTCTCTCTTTAATTCAATTCAATTCCGAATGTCCTCCACTCCATTTTTGGTTAGTAATGCAAGTCAATTCAATGCAATTCAATCAATGCCATCTAGCTACCAAACTTAGCTGAAGCATTTCCATTATTCAAATTGATTCACGCACTCTGTGTGGTTGATTGCGTTCATTAATTGTTTGATTAGCTGACAATAAACCAATCCCAAATAGCCCCACCCCTGGCCGCTTTCCTTTTCCAAGGCACTTAACCGACATCATATTCGAGGCTCGGCTGCTTTCAATTACTATAAAACTTTAAATGATTTCCTAAGTACCGAAGTTCCGACACGGAACCAGCTTTAGCCTATTAATTAAACATTCAAAAGGCAACGCCCAGCAGCGCCAAGTCGAACAATTTTACACTTAAGGATTTGTTTTTCATTATTATGTCTTGCTTTTTTCCATTTTTACTTTTTTCGTTGACCCAGAAAGTTTTCCCAAAGCGTGGTCTGAGGTTACTTTGGGCTGTGTCAGGTAAGGCGGAAAATCGCTTAAGCGGGGAAAAATCGCCGCTTCCCTTGGGCTGCGCTGCTACTTTATGTTAATTGCTTTGACTTTGTTGCTTGCCAGCGTAGACCAACACTTGGCCAAGTTATTTTTGGCCAATTTGCGTTAAAGGGATAAGCAAAACTTTTGCTGTCGAGCGATTGGCAGCGTTCTTGCATCCTTGCGAAAATTCACTTGCGCAAAACTCTATAAATACTAATACTTAACTTTGATATTTATATAACTATAGCATAAATAGTTTTTGGCTCTTACTTTTCTAATTAAAAATACGCTAAAACAAAAACCTGTATTAGTGGCCTGCGCGTCCTTTTTATATAACACCTAGGGAAGCATACAAAATTACCAATAACATTAAATTACGGGCAAATACTTGCATATAAGATAAATATCGGGACGCTACAAAAGGAGACCGACAGGGACAACAAACCACGCCATATTTTTTTCCGCTCTCTTGACATTTCTCTTCAGTAAGGTTAGCTATTTCATCATGGAAAGATATACGATCCCACAGCGAGTCAAAATTATTAAAATTTACTATCGAACTAGTCAGTGGCCTCAACTTTAGGAACGCTACGTCCAATTTACGGTCGCCATAATTGTCCTGCCAGATCAGCAATTGAGCGTCCAGTAGAAAATTTGAATCCACAGGCACAGTACAAAATGTTCCCGTGCCAGTGAGACAAAAAAGTGCCCGTAGTGTCGAAAATATTGCTGCCGCTAGCCCATCAATTGAGGAAGACCCAAATCAGTCTCTCACACGTCGTTCTCAAGCGTTGGGCATCTCTGTGACGTCGTTGTGGCGAATTTTGCGAAAAGATCTTGGACTACATCCTTACACCTTTAAAGATCAAATTGTCGCAAGAACTGAAGCCGCTTGACCACCAGAAGCGCTTCGTATGTTCGTGAATTGGGCTGAGCAACAACTTTAAAATGATCCGGATTTTCAACGAAAAATCATCTTCAACGATGAGGCTCATTTCTGGCTGAATGGCTTCGTCAATAAGCAAAATATGCGTTATTGGTCAGGCAGCAATCCACACGTACTCCATGAGTCACCATTGCATCCACGAAAAAATTATGGCTTGGAGCGGCGTCATTGGGCTGTACTTCTTCCGTGATGATCAAGACCAGCGCTTTACTGTGAATTGGAATCGCTACCGCTTAATGATAACCGAATATTTTTGGTCCGAATTGGATGATATGGACTTGGACAATACGTGCTTTCAACAGGACGGCACCATCAGCCAAACAGCGAATGTCACAATCGATTTATTGAAAACCAAGTTCGGTGAACGTGCTATCTCCCGAAATGGCCTAGTCAAATGGCCGCCTCGGTCGAGCGATTTGACGCCGTTAGACTATTTCCTGTGAGGCTACGTCAATTCTACGGTCTATGCCAACATGCCAGCGACGAGTTCATCAATCGTCGAACGTGAAATTGCAGCAGTATCGGATATATGCTTGAAAACCGTCGAAAATTGGGTTCAGATTCTGGACTTCTGCAAGCGTGTCCGTGGTGGCCTTGCAAAAGGCATTGCGCTCTTATTGAAAACCCCTTAGTGAATTATAAACACTCGAAGCATAAATTCGATTTTTTTTTTTGTCTATGTTAGAGACAACTTTTGGTTTTCGTTTTAAATGTATACAATCTGCTTAAAACCTAAAAACATTAAAGCTAAATCTGCCTTTGTCCAGGACAGCAGCACGTAGAGCTTTAAGTCCGAGTTGGCAGCGATTTTGACATGGAGCACGTAGTCAGCGCATGACCAGCGCTGTGAAAAAATGTTCACCACAAAATGCTCAAGTTTTTCCAGACGTCAGCTTTGCCATAGCACTCAAATTAATTTTAATTCTAGACGGAAATAAAATTTCAGTAAACTTAAAGTTTTTCATTCGACAACATCCAACGTAGCTAAAAAGAACGAACATGGAACAAAGTCGTGGTTTGATTGCAGTTCATAATTTTCTATACTGTTATGTTCCTGCATATAGATGTCTCCGGGATACAATTGTGCGTTTTACGGCTGGGCAGTCAAGGAATTCAGCTAGCCCGGACTCAACTAGACAAGGCGATGTTTTACTGCCATCAGGTCTACTCAAATCTGAGTTCTGTGAGTTGCTGGATAAGATGTTACGCAAACAGCTGGCATTGAGAAGTTTGAGCGAAGACTGGAATGGATCGAATTCCTTAAAATTTTATGATTGACGTTCATATTGAGCTGATATGTTTTTCTTATACCATTAAAGAGTTACTTATATTTGCATACTTAAAATAAATCTTTAAAAAAAATTTATTAGTCTCTTTCTGCGAATTCTAAGTAAGTATGTTTTAAAGATGTAGGTTAGGTTAGGTAAGGGCGGCAGTTGGGACGTCAGTCACTTACGCCAAGTATACGCCCGTTGCGGTACCGCTAGTGTGACCTAGTTCCCCAGCTCTTCCCCACTTGAGAGGTCCCCTACGAAAGTTGAGGAAGCCATCCGGCTGCCTGAATAAACCTTAAAAGCATTTTGGACTCTGTTCAGAGAGCTGAGATAAATCGTTAAGAGAATGTGTCCAGGGCAGTGACAGAAAAAGTGTTCCACCGTCTCCAGCTCCTCTTTATCGCCACAGCTTCTACTACAGAAGTCATGGTGTGGAGCATTTAACCTGATTGACGTGGTTTCCTACCAGCCAGTGTCCCGTGATGGCACGGACAACAGATGAGCCCTCGGCTCTATTCAGACAGCAAAGTTCTTTAGTTCTTTTACTGCAGTATATCGGCCAAGTTTTCCGCGAGATTCAGCACGTGTTCGATATCCGATTCCACGTTTTATTTGCACAGAGAGCGAAAAAATTTCGTATTTCCAGTGGCCATAGGTATACTCAGGCCCTCCTTGTCTTGAAGGAGGATGCTGGTACTTCCTTTTCTAGCCAGTTCATCCGCAATGCAGTTTCCCTTAAAGTCCCTACGTCCTGGGACCCATATCAGGTGAATTAAAAACTGCTCAGCCATCATTCCTAGAGACAAACGGCAGTCATTCACGAAGTCATCGAAACTAGGGACTTGATAGCCGCTTGGCTCTCCGAATATATACAGATGTTCTTATCTTAACCTTGTAGGTTTCTTATTGTTATTAAAGCCTCCCAGATTGCTGTGATCTCTGCCTGAAAGACACTGCAATGGTCCGGGAGCCGAAAAGCAATTCTAATGTTGAAATCCTTAACGAAGAGGCCTCCCCCTACACGGTCGTCTAGCTTGGAACCGTCCGTGTATACTTTTATCGAGCTCGCTGAGCCTGGTACACCTGTATTCCACTCCTCTCTGGTTGGAATATGGGCTCTGAATTTGGTTGTAAAATGTTCCTGCGGTATGCAGTAGTCTGTACTTTCGGGAATAAGTGAGTTCCCCTTAAGAACGTTTCGCCTCTCTCATGCGAAAAGCTAATAGAATGACTTTTCCCACCTTGTTCAGTGGTAGGAGGTTTAGAATAGCATCTAATGCTTCGTTTGGGGTGGAGCGTAGAGTACCACTAATTGTAAGTTCGGCGGTTAAAGATGTAAGAAAGTCTCAAATTAATCCGCATATTTATACGAGTTCACCTGCCAAAGGCAAAGTTTCAATTTTCTCGCTTGGTACGACTTTTAAATAACTACAAGTAAAGATGGGAGCAGTTCGAATGTCCGGTCTTTTATTTTTTGTTTGGACTAGGAAATATTTATAATTCTTCTTTTGACTTTGTGCTCTATTGCAAAAGCTGCACTGCAACCCTAAGGATCCACTATGTTCTCCTTAAGCACAACTACCAAAGCAAGACTATTAATCGCCTTCCCATTGCCACAGCTGCAAGGATGAGGAACAGATAAAACACTCCAATACCTGCCTTGTGACTGCCCTATACACGCAGTTTAAGTTAAACCCCTTCTTTGAAGAACTGGCACCTTTATGGAAATCTCAAAATGGTTTAGCTAGAAGAGCGTTTAAGTCGTCTTTCGAGACCATTTGCATTACCTTATTTACGACATAAAAGCCCTTCGAATAGCTCAATCTATCAGACAACCAAGTCTCCGGGTGATCTCGGCCTGAGACCTGCAGCCGGACTTATCATTAAATAAATAATAACAAACATTTATTTTATAATTAACAATATTTTAATCATTTTATAACATTTTATTTGGAAGAACTGCTACCCAGCATTCTTTGGCATTTGTTACTTGTTTGTGTGTAGAGATAAACCCCTCTACCCAAGGGGTTTTTATAATTATTAAAATGTTAATAATTTTATAACATTTTATTAGGAAGAACTGCAACCCTGCATTCTTTGGCATTTGTTTGGTGTTTGTGTGTAGAAAATTGTTAATTTTATAATTAATTTTATAATTAACAATATTTTAATAAGCCAAGCCCCAATATTGTTAATTTTATAATTAACAATATTGTAATAATTTTAAAACATTGTTTTTGGAAGAACTGCTACCCTGCATTCTTTGGCATTTGTTTGGTGTTTCTGTGTAGAGATAAACCCCTCTACCCTAGGGATTTTTATAATTATCAATATTATAAAAATTTTATAATATTTTTTTAGGAGGAACTGCAACCCTTCATTCTTTGGCATTCGTTTGGTGTTTGTGTGTAGAGCTAAGCCCCTCTATCCTAGGGATTTTTCTTAGCTGCAGTCTTCATTTGTTTTTTGTCTTGTTGTTTCGAGTTCGAAGTCTCGATAGTTTGCTGCTTTGGAGCCTCCTGCAGTGGAATCCGCTTTTGGTCGACCTCCAAGGGATCTTTCTTAGTTTCGCTCTTCATTTGTTTTTTGTCTTGTTGCTTCGAGTTCGAAGTCTCGATAGTTTGCTGCTTTGGAGCCTCCTGCAGTGGAATCCGCTTTTGGTCGACCTCCAAGGGATCTTTCTTAGTTTCGCTCTTCATTTGCTTTTTGTCTTGTTGCTTCGAGTTCGAAGTCTCGATAGTTTGCTGCTTTGGAGCCTCCTGCAGTGTAATCCGCTTTTGGTCGACCTCCAAGGGATCTTTCTTAGCTTCGCTCTTCATTTGTTTTTTGTCTTGTTGCTTCGAGTTCGAAGTCTCGATAGTTTGCTGCTTTGGAGCCTCCTGCAGTGTAATCCGCTTTTGGTCGACCTCCAAGGGATCTTTCTTAGTTTCGATCTTCATTTGTTTTTTGTCTTGCTGCTCCGATTTTGAAGTCTCGATAGTTTGCTGCTTTGGAGCCTCCTGCAGTGTAATCCGCTTTTGGTCGACCTCCAAGGGATCTTTCTTAGTTTCGCTCTTCATTTGTTTTTTGTCTTGTTGCTTCGAGTTCGAAGTCTCGATAGTTTGCTGCTTTGGAGCCTCCTGCAGTGTAGTCCGCTTTTGTTCGACCTCCAAGCGGTTAATGTCACGTGTTAGTTCGGATATCATATTTTCCAGATTACGCTTTTCTAAAACCAGATTTAGACGGCGTTGCATCAAAGCGATGCGCTCCTGTAAAACTCGGGAGTAAAAACTAAAAGATTATTTAACAAAGATTTGGACTTACGCGTTGCAACTGCTCGGTTGTATGCAATGCAGACACTTTAGTGATTTTGCTCACCGCTTTTAAGTTCAGCCTGCAAGAATAGAAATCGAATTCGATTAATTAATTACAATAGTGAAAAAATTTATTTCTTACCAGACATTAAAGGCCTTGGCCGATTCCCATAAACGGCGTATTATTTGCGGCATTATGTCGAATGAGGCAAAATTTTGTTGAGAGAAGCTTGTGTTAATTTTATTATTTGTTTAAATTTAAAATGTGTATTTGGGCATGTTTGTGTTTGAAGTAAGTCTAAAAGCCTACCGTGTGAATTATATATTAAATATTTTCTTTCAGTTGTCTGCTTAGAAATAGAGGTGGAGAACTTTCGATAGTACTATCGGCACTATCGATGGTTGAGCACTATCGAGCTACCATCGATAGCAGCCAGACATTTACGATAGTGCCGATAGTGCTATCGATAGTTCTCCGATAGTTTTCACATCACCAAAAAGGACAATTTGCGCGTTTATTTGTGGCGTCTGCTAAGAAAGTATTTGTGAAAAAATTTATTGAAACAGTGATACCTCAATAAAAAGAAATGGATCGCTTTCTTACAGTTTGAACTCGGTAACCGCAACTAATAGAAATCTAGGTAATTGCACTAATTGAGGAAGTTGCAACTACCAAGGAAAAATATATAACTAGAAAAATATTTCTTTTAAATATCTCGATTATTGCTGTCTGCACTTTATTCTTATTAATGTTTATTATAATAACCGTCTCATGAAGCTCTTTCAGAAATAGGAAAAAAGGTTACAATGCTATATTTCTTAGTGCTGCAAAAATCGAGGAATTGCTTGTGTCGAGGGTTGCGATTACCGCGTTAACACAGTAGCTATGAAGTATTTTGACTATGTGTCGAATTTAAGGAAAACGTCGGGACTTCCTCACACTCAGTGTGTCAAGGACTCGGAGAAAGATTTGGCGACCAAGAGGCAAACACAAAAAAAGAAGGTAAAATCTCGCAATTATGGAAATACTACAATATTTAACGTCAGATGACAAAAAATTGGCAAAGTGCATTAACTGCGGAAAGGAGTACCCCAGCGGAAATACTTCAAATTTGCACGATCATCTGAAAAGATTCCACCCTGGCATGGGAAATCATGTTCCTGATTCCAGCACTTGAGCTTCACCTAATTGTTTCGGAGAGACGAACCAGGCTCAAGGAAGAAAAAGAACATTCTTTAATTCTTGAACCAAAACTTTTGGATCAAAAAACATTAATTTCGTATATGAATTTTATTGTTTAAAAAATAAACCAACTTTAAATTTAAAACCAAATATGTATATTATTGTGGACGGGACTATTGTCGACTATCGATAGTACTATCGTCAATTATCGAGGGTTGAGAAATTACTTTCGTCAAATATCGATGGCGCCGACTATCGATAGTTCTCCACCTCTACTTAGAAACTTCATGTCAAAAAAATGCTTAGAAACAAAATCGTTTTTTTTTATCGTACTTCTCAGTCTGTAAGATTTTGCAGGCTGCTAAAACTTGAATTTGTTTAGGAGACTACAGAGCATCTGAGTAAATTTCAGGCAACAGAAATGAAGTACGTACGAAGGGTCGCAGGAAAAACCAGGAGAGATATGGTCAGAAATGAAAGAATACGTTCAGAAGTAGGGCAGAAGAAGTCGATTATACAAGAAATCGAGGAGAGACAGCTAAAATGGTTCGGACATCTACATCGGATGGACGAGTCAAGTAAAGCCAAACAGGTACTGGAAATGAGAACGGAAGGCAATGCACTGAGAGGAAGACCCTGAAAAACTTGGAAAAATCGCATCCAGGATGTGGGAAGGATGAGGGGCAGAACCCTGGCAGAGATGAGAAGAGAGAGCCGGGACCGACCTAATTGGAGAAGATGGATATCCCAAAGCTACCCCAACACAGCAAATGGGGATTGAAGAATAAGAATAAGAAGAAGAAGAAGAAGACTAAAGAACATATTCTTAAAGAAGAGATGAACTTACACAAATACAAGAATTATCACCCAATGTCTGTACTGTTTGAAATGAGAGAAATGCTACGGTGACATATGATCTCTATATGACATTAATAGACGGAAAAGTTTTAAACATTTTGACGGTCACAAAATCTTTACAATTGTGTCCAATATGTGGACATGCTACTTCCAAGAGATCAGGAAGCTTAGAATATGGCATAAGTTCTGAGAGTCTGTACTCAAAATTTCATACAGGATTGAACTTGAAAAATGGCAAGTAAGGAATAAAGAAGATATATTGGCAATGACGATTACAAAACGAAATGTTCAAAGACGGATGGGGCAGGATATGGGATTGGAATGGCAGTGGAAACACCAACGACAGCAATACAGCAAGAAGAGCATTGTCAAATTTAAAAGGGCTTGATTTAATAGAATGTTTTCACAATATTTTAATTGCTATTTCGTATCAACTTCCAATTATTGTGCATAAATTCAAAGAGTATTTTCAGTAAACTCTAACATTGTATGTGTCCATGTATCCGTGATGTTTTTCAGCGAGCAATGGATTCCTGAGATTCTCTTGTATTAAGCTTATTTACTAAAAAAAAAAAAAAGTTTAAATGCAGCTGTAATTGATCTTTTAGAACCGCAAAGCTGTACAAATAATTGTGATAATTATAATATATCCTAACTAATAATAATAATCTTACAGATAATCACAGTGGCACAGATAATTGTAACACTTCCATAGTCGATGACACTGATGATTCTGAGGACGAAAATAAAAATCTCTTTTCGTCTGAATTGTATGTGGAAATCGATTGTTAAAAATTGATTATAGCTTGGTTTATTAGAATTGTGGGAACGCTCACCCAATGCCCATATTAAGTGAATATTTGATTTGTGATTTGTCTAAAAAGAACACTCGGAAAAATCCAAAAGTCAAATCAGTTGAATGTTATTTGTTGGGTACTCCCTTCCAAGTACATGGAAGAATTGAATTAATTTTATTCGACTACGTCAAGTTTTTGTTCCTTTCTGACAACTCTCACAGTCAACCCATCATGGCGATCATTGATCGATACCTTAAAAACAAAACTTAAGGTGTATGCGTCTTTATGACGTCACAAATATGGAGACATAAAGAGAAGCACTGGCTTTACTTAAATCGACACTGCAGAAACCCAGTCTGGGATCTGATGAGCTAACAATATGATGTCAGCCCCATGAGAAGAATTTCCCTAGTTGCATATAGAACTGGGTGTCATGAATTAAAAATGAAGACTGTCTTAACTAAATCAATTTGATCCATCCAAACTCCCAGGGAAAAGAGTTAATCTTACGGGTGTTGGCGTTGCTGATCGTATTGAGCTTTATCGAGCTTTTTATAGCATCACTTCCTTATGTTCTTCCTTGCGTGGATGCTTGCCGGCGACATACCAGGGTTGAAGGGGGTTTTGCCCAAATTTACTTGTCCTTGGCCTTTACTCCGACAGCTTTAGGCTTGAACAAAAACAAAAAGTTGTCTCTAACCTAGACAAAAAAAAACTAATTTATGCCTCGAGTGCTTACAATTCACAACGAGTTTAAGAATACATAGTATTTGGCTATTGTTCCTTTTGGTAGCTTATAATTCACAACGAGTTTAAACGTGTTTAGTATGAAGTTGCCAGTTTGGTGTTGGCAAATTCGTAACTTATTTTTATTTAACTTCAGTTGTTTGTTTTTATCTTAGCTCCGATACAGCTTTGTTTTTTTTGTTCAGCTAAACTTTTGGTAGTTACATCTTATAGGAAAGCAGTTGAATGCAATTTAACTTTCATAATAATTTTTTATTCTTTACGATTTGTTAGATATAAGAACGATCCTATCCGCTTTTGAATCTGCATCTATTAGAAGCAAATATGATAAATTTATTTTTAGTTCTTTTTAGTTATGATGAATGTTGGGGAATGGAAAAAAAAACTTCCAAGTTCACTGAAATTTTATTTACACCAAAGTTGTCGCCTGGGGGGAAAAGTGAGCGTGGTCAATATGATTTTTGTTTTTGCAATGCTCTGGTCATGCACTAGGCTCAGGCCCGGATTTAGTGTAGGCAACTGCCTAGGGCGGCCAGAATTGGGGGGCGGCAAATTCTGTCGGAATCTTTAAAAATGTGTTTTATTCGTGGGAATTGAATTTCCCGCCTTTACTTTAACATTAGAAGTAAAAATACCTAAATCGAGAGAAAAAATCAATATGTTCTTCTTCTGGGAAAAAAAGTCCTGGACAAAATTGTCGAGGAAATCAAGTTGGCTATCTTATATTACTCGATGATTGTCGACTCTTCTCCTGATATTTCTCATGTGGATCAGCTGTCATTTATCATAAGATATGTGAAAGAAGAAGAAGTTCCTGTGGAACGTTTTCTCCAATTTATCGAAAATGCCGGGCACAAAGCGGAGAATCTCGAAGATGCTATTTTGTTAATGCGTGAATCCCACGGCATACAAGGGCTCAAAGAAAGAATCAAAGAAACCAACAAATACTCTGCTGCTCATTCCTTGAATTTAATAGGAAGATATGCGGCAGAAAGTTGGATTCAGCGTCTGGACTTCTGCAAGCGTGTCCGTGGTGGCCAATCAAAAGAATCGTGTTCCATACATAATGGCATCGAATGTACATTCACAGGAATAAAGTTCTTCATTGATATCCAAAACCACTTCCCAGAAGTCCTCTCAGCTTTGAAGGACATAGAAGATGACGAAACGAAGCATTCGGTATTCAACAACAACTTGAATTATTAGAAACAGCGTTAATGCAACAGTTGTGGAGCTTTCTGTTATCTTCCCTGAATTCTGCGAGTAAGAAATTACAAAATGTTAATACAACTATTGTTGAGGTAATTGAACTTTTTGACGGACTAAATTAAACGATTAAAGATAGTACATGTGAAAATTTCCATTTGTATTAAGATAATGCGCTGGATATTTCCACAAACAAAGAATATAAAACGGCTACTACGCGAAAAAAGACAAGGAAACTAAGATGTGATGAATCTAGAGATGGAGAAGTTTAACTTGATGGTCGGGAAAACTTAAGAATAAATACCAAAATATCAATGTAATTTCAGACTGAATTCCATCGGAATTACAAAATGAGAGGTAGCGTACAAAGTTCTTTATGAAAAATTTTCAGTCATCGGTTCACAGTCTGTTCACAAGCCTTGTTTAATTGAACTGCCAACAGGGATCAACTGTATGGAACTCTTTGTAGGCTGCTGAAGAGTCGACTGCATTTTTGAAACTTGGGCTAAGCAGTTCCAGAGAATCTGTTGAGGCCAGAACGCAGGCAGAGCTTCAACCGATGCGGACTCAAAACTGAACAACTTCTAAAACTAAAACCAACTTCTAGCTTGAAATAATGTTTTATTAGGCCAATCAATTGGGAACTGTTATTGTCAAAGTTCTGGATATTATTTATTGTATATAAAGCTTTGGATTTGACATCAATAGATTTCTATCGTTATACTAATCCTTCATTCTCAATTTAGCGCGCAGTATCTTCTCTAAAATATCACAAAATTCGGACTTTGGCACGCCAGTCTGCAGTACGATTTCCTCATTTTGGTTAGATCTTCCAGGACTGGCTGTACCATGGGGTTGCGATCCTGCAGCGACTTGTCCTTCGCTTGCACTTGTCGTGACATAACGGCATATGGTATTCCGTGCATAACTGTAACCAGGCATCCAACGACATAGAAATCGATTAAATTTTTTCCACTTGCGTCTTTTAAGGTTAGTCCTGGGACGGGAGTTATGTGCAGTATGTTCTGCCTCCATGTTTGAATTATCCATCATTGGAATCAAAGACAGCAGTAGTAAAACCGATTTATGTCGCTATTTTAGAGCTGTTCCTGCATGAGTTCCAAAAATGTTTTTAAATAATTAATATTTTGTTCTAAAGAATTTAAGCTGCTGACATTTAAAGCGCAGCTATGGAAGTTATTTATAAATAAAAATTAAAAATTTAAAAAACCCCCGACACAAGAACTTAAGTAATTTTCATTTAAAAAGTAAAAAATAATAAAAGAAACTTAATGTTAAAGTACCTAAGAATCTATTAATAATTCTAAAAAAATACGTTGCGTTGGGGGACCGCTTCTAAACTAGCAATTTAAATACAAATAGTCTAATTAAGCAACATAGTCTAATTAAGAAAATACTTCAAAACTTTCATAGAATTACTTCAAAATATTTGCATGTAAGATACGACCGTCAACGACGTCTGCCCTCGCGTGTCCCCCAACGAGACGTATTTTTTTTAGAATTATTATATATAACTGAAACTATGCATACATTTTTTTTAATTGCATTTATTAACAAGCTTATAATAATATTAATTAATAGCTAAAAAAAAAAATATAATAGTTAGCATTCTATGATTACCATTTCTGTTCTGTTCTGCAGCGATCCCATAGGTTTAATATATTTTTAACTTAAAAAATTAATAATAATTTATATTTTTTAATTCATTTTACACTTTTTCTTTACAGAGAGACAATGTGCGTTGTTGCTGAAATTTTTGAGGGCCCCATATGAAATATTCACTCCATGTGGACACATGACAAACTCTATACGATTTTTTTAATGAATAACAAAATTAGTTTATTGCATGTACAGAACTTATGTATTCTAAGAAATTATTTATATAGAAATGATTATTTATTTATTTATTGATTTAAATATATTTTACAATAATATAGTAAGAACTAAAGTACCAGCTACAGCGTAACTGAAAATAATTATAAATAGATTTAAAAATTATTTTAATAAATATAATAATAATAATAATTTTTTTTTAACAATATTTTGTATATATAATATTTAAATAAAATTAGGAAAACGTAATGCAATCGCTACTTATAAACGGCTTCTCAAGTTTTGGAGTTAAAATTGGAATGAACATCCATCAGATCTAACTGAAAAATTAAGAAAACAAAAGGAACAGATAAAAAATAAAAAATCTTTTATTTTTCAATTCAACAAAAGCGCTTTGAATAGATGTACAAACTTGAAACCTCATATAATTTAGAATAAATTTTTACTTTATAATTTAATATAAATAAAAAATGTATACTTTATCTATTAAGGCAGCACAATAGGCTGGCGAAAAAGCTTTTGATGAAAATCCAATTAAGATTATTTAAGAAGCAGCTACAAAATATATGATATATAATACTACCGAGGACCCAAATAAATTTCCCTCTAGCTGGTTTGACAATTTTATTCAACAAGTGTATCATTAAAATAAATATTAATCAGATTATTTACACAAATTAAAAAATACATATATATATATAATTAATAAATGCTTTGAATATAATTTATAAAACAAAAATTGTTTAAATATGTAAGCGTTAGCTATATATAGATACTAAGAAGTTAAATTAAAATCATTGTAATAGCTATTAAATTTAATATGAATAAATAAATAATTGAAACGAAAAAATTATCTTTTTTTATATTTGAACTTTTTCAGATGGTTTTTGAAAACTATAGGATCTAAAAGATTGCTTAATCGAATGACCTTGAGATTGGAAATAGCAGTACAAAAATTTGCGATTAAAATTTAAATTTGGAAAATTAAAAAAAAAAATAAAAATTTTTAAGCCACCAAAGTAACAGGCTTAACTAAAGCATTACAGCGCCACAGAATGTTCAATACAAACGCAAAAAAATGCATATGTGTATGTGCCGACAACTGCCTTGATCTGAAAACAGCTAAAAATAAAAAAAAATAAAAATAATTTTGCAATTTTTCCATACAAAAATGGTCTTCAAAGCAGCTGAACTACCAGGCGAACAGAATTGCAGAAAATTCAGTAGGCAACTTAAAATTAGCAACTAAAAGTATGCTACAAAATTTTGATAGCAAAATTATTTTTGCAAAAAAAATTATTTTTGAAAATAAAAGTGTGGCATACTTTTAGTGACACTTTTAGAAAAAATTTAGCCTGGTAGCTGAAATCCGTTCAGAGTCAAAAATTAGCGAAAATCAATCATTTTATTTAAATAAATAAATTATTAAAACGAAAAATCATATTTTTTTTTTAAATTTGGAAGTTTTCAGTTGGGTTGTGGAAATTGCAGGCTCAAAATTGCTAAATCGAATGACCTTAAGATTGGGCGGCTCAGAAGCAGCAGTACGAAAAATTTTTAACCCGCCAAAGTAAGAGGCTAAAAACTAAATCGTTACAGCGTACCAGAATGTTCAATACAAACGAAAAAAAAATGTATATATTTATGTTCCATATATTTTGCCGACCACTGCTGAATCTGAAAACAGCTAAAAATAAAAAAAACAAATTTAATTTTGCAATTTTTCCATACAAAAATGATCTTCGAAGCAGCTGAACTACCAGGCGAACAGAAATGCAGAAAATTCAGTAGGCAACTTTAAATTAGCAACTTAAAGTATGCTACAAAATTTTGACAAAAAGTTTCTTTTTAAAAAAAAAGTGTGGCATACTTTTAGTGACACTTTTAGAAAAATTTATTCTGTAGCCGCTTGCTTATGATTTCTGTTCGCCTGGTAGCTGAAATCCGTTCAGAGTCAAAAATTAGCGAAAATCAATTCAAATTTTTTATTTTTTTTTGACAAATCCTCCGCAGTAAATTTAAATATTTGAATTTCAGTAACGGGTTTAAGCTGTTCAGTAGGTTTGGAACAAGAAAATGTTTCTTTCCACAGATTTCTTCAGCTATAATATTTGATATATTTTTTAGGAGCCAGCAACTAAAACAAAATTTCCTTTTTATAAACAAAACACACGCTTTTTTAAGTTATTTCAGTTTATTTTTATTTCAAATATAATAATAATATTTATAAAAATTATAATAAATTATTTTTTACAATTTTAGCTTTATATTTTTTGATAAATTTAGTTAGTTTAACATTTTGAATATATTTAAATAAAACAACAAAAAATGTTTAAATATGTAAACCTTAGTTATATATAGAAACTAAGAAGCAAAAATAAAAGGATTATAATAACTATTTAATTTTAAAATAATTTAAATAAATAAATTATTAAAACGAAAAAACATATTTTTTTTTTAAATTTGGAAGTTGTCAGTTGGGTTGTGGAAATTGCAGGCTCAAAATTGCTAAATCGAATGACCTTCAAGATTGGGCGGCTCAGAAGCAGCAGTACGAAAAATTAAAAAAAAATTTGTAACCCGCCAAAGTAAGAGGCTAAAAACTAAATCGTTACAGCGTACCAGAATGTTCAATACAAACGAAAAAAAAATGTATATATTTATGTTCCATATATTTTGCCGACCACTGCTGAATCTGAAAACAGCTAAAAATAAAAAAAAACAAATTTAATTTTGCAATTTTTCCATACAAAAATGATCTTCGAAGCAGCTGAACTACCAGGCGAACAGAAATGCAGAAAATTCAGTAGGCAACTTTAAATTAGCAACTTAAAGTATGCTACAAAATTTTGACAAAAAGTTTCTTTTTAAAAAAAAAGTGTGGCATACTTTTAGTGACACTTTTAGAAAAAATTTATTCTGTAGCCGCTTGCTTATGATTTCTGTTCGCCTGGTAGCTGAAATCCGTTCAGAGTCAAAAATTAGCGAATATCAATTCAAATGTTATTTATTTTTTTTGACAAATCCTCCGCAGTAAATTTAAATATTTGAATTTCAGTAACGGGTTTAAGCTGTTCAGTAGGTTTGGAACAAGAAAATGTTTCTTTCCACAGATTTCTTCAGCTATAATATTTGATATATTTTTTAGGAGCCAGCAACTAAAACAAAATTTCCTTTTAAAAAATAAAACACTCGCTTTTTTAAGTTATTTCAATTTATTTTGATTTCAAATATAATAATAATATTTATAAAAATTACGATAAAATATTGATTACAATTTTAGCTTGTTTATTTATATTATTTGATAAATTTAGTTAGTTTAACAATTTGCTTTATTTTTATAATATTTGAATAACAATAATATTAATTATAAAATTATAATAAAATATAGTAACTTGTGACCCTGTTTATTTTTATATTTGATAAATTTAGGTAGTTTAACAATTTGTTTTTTTATAATATTTCAACAATAATAGTATTTAAAAAAATTATAATAAAATATTGTTTACAATTTTAGCTTGTTTATTTTTATTAATTGATAAATTTAGTTAGCTGGTAACAAATTTGGTTTATTTTTTTATATTTCAACAATAATAACAATTAAAAAATTATAATAAAATATAGTAACTTATTATTTTAGCTTGACTATTTTTATATTATATTTGATAAATTTAGTTAGTTTAACAAAATGTTTTATTTTTATAATTAACCCCCGACGCAAAAAGAGGGTGTTATGAAGTTTGACGTGTCTGTCTGTTTGTCTGTCTGTCTATGGCATCGTAGCTCCCGAACGCATGCAGTGATTTCAATTTAGTTTTTTTTGTATTAAAGGTGACTTATGTGCGAGTGTTGTTAGACATGTTTGATGAAAATCGGTTGAGCCGTTTAAAAGTTGTGGGGAGTAAAAGTGGGGAGAAAAACATCAACTTTGTCCGATTGGCTTAAAATTTGGTCCTATTGTAGCTGACGACGTCACTGATTCGAATCTGAGGTTATTTTTGCTCTATCTCTTCTCGTTTAGAAGTAATGGCCATTTGAAGTTAAAAACATAAACTTTGTCGCGATTGGCTTAAAATTTGGTCCTATTAAAGCTGACGACGCCACTGATTCGAATCTGAGGTTATATTTTCTCTATCTCTCTCTTGCGTTTTTGCTCTATCTCTTCGCGTTTAGAAGTTATGGCCATTTGAAGTTAAAACATAAACTTTGTCCGATTGGCTTAAAATTTCATCCTATTGAAGCTGACGACGCCACTGATTCGAATCTGAGGTTATTTTTGCTCTTAGAAGTAATGGCCATTTGAAGTTAAAAACATAAACTTTGTCCGATTGGCTTAAAATTTGGCCCTATTGTTGCTGACGACGCCACTGATTCGAAAATGTGGTTATTTTTGCTCTATCTCTTCTCGTTTAGAAGTTATGGCCATTTGAAGTTAAAAACATCAACTTTGTCCGATTGGCTTAAAATTTGTCTGTCTGACTGTCTGTCTGTCTGTGGCAACTCCCGAACGCATGCAGTGATTTCAATTTATTTTTTTTTTTGTATTAAAGGTGACTTATGTGCGAGTGTTCCTAGACATGATGAAAATCGGTCGAGCCGTTTAAAAGTTGTGGGGAGTGAAAGTGGGGAGAATGCGTAAAAAAAAAGCAATCGAGCTTGACCTTAAATGTAATCTATACCTTAAATTATAGTAAGTATATTATAATACCATAAAAATACTAAAGTCTAACTTAACCTAGCCTACCTATAAAAAGTATGAAATAAAAATTAAATTAAAAATTTAAAAAAACCCCGAACTTAAGTAATTTTCATTTAAAAAGTAAAAAATAATAAAAGAAACTTAATGTTAAAGTACCTAAGAATCTATTAATAATTCTAATAAAAATATATGTCGCGTTGGGGTATACGCGAGGCAGTACGTCGTTGACGGTCTTATCTTACATGCAATTTTTTTGAAGTAATTCTATGAAAGTTTTTGAAGTATTTTTCTTAATTTTTGTTTTTAAGTTAATCTTTGTTGCTTAATTAGACTATTTGTATTTAAATTGTTAGTTTAGGAGCGGTCCCCCAACGCATGTCTAACAACACTCGCACATAAGTCACCTTTAATACAAAAAAAACTAAATTGAAATCACTGCATGCGTTCGGGAGCTACGATGCCATAGACAGACAAACAAACAGACAGACAAACAGACAAACAGACAGACACGTCAAACTTATAACACCCCTCTTTTTGCGTCGGGGGCTTAGATTTTTTGGAAATCTCAAACGAAGCGTGCAGTGAAAGATCCTTTTATCTGTCAGTTCGTAGGAGCACAAATATCAACAATACCTGAAACGATAGAAACTCAAAAAGCATTAATAATTTATCATATTTTGAGGTCATAAGATATTTAACAAACTAATTCAAATCATAAAAGAAATCGATATGGCTGGTCCCTGCATCTATATATACACTGAAATCTGGTAGATCCCGCGTGCTGGGAACACCAAAAGCGAACTATAAGCCCTGTTTGCGTTGAAACAGAAAGAGTTTGAAAGAGGCGTCTACGTTGAGGATTTCAACATTAGAATTGCTTTTCGGCTCCCGGACCACTGCAGTGTCTTTCAGGCAGAGGTCACAGCAATCTGGGAGGCTTTAATAACAATAAGAAACCTTCAAGTTCAAGATAAGAACATCTGTATATATTCGGACAGCCAAGCGGCTATTAAGTCCCTAGTTTCGATGACTTCGTGTATGAAGTTAGTGAATAACTGCCGCTTTTCTCTAGAGGAGATGGCTAAGCAGTTTTCAATTCGCCTGTTATGGGTCCCAGGACATAGGGACTTTAAGGGAAACTGCATTGCGGATGAACTGGCTAGATAAGGAACTACCAGTTTCTTCCTTCAGGATTAGGAGGGCCTGGGTTTACCCATGGCCGCTGTAAACTGAGAATATGAAATTTTTTCGCTCTCTGTGCAAATAAATCGAGGAATCGGACATCGAACACGTGTAGGGTCTATTCTTGGTCTAAGTAACTGCCGCCCTTACCTAACCTAACGTAACCTAAGGCCGGAGGGATCCAATTGATTGATTTTTTTTTCAATTGTCATAACTTAGGCACGGTAGAAATACTTCGTATGGAGCTATGAAGCTACTTTATTTCATGAATCAACTCGAATCGTTGCCATTGTGCCTGCTGCGTCAGAGGGTTCGTTCGAGGGTTTGAGTCTTTGAGCCCGATTTTGAGCTACTTAAGATCGCAAAAGATACCAGCATATTTATGAGTACCTTTTTTTTAGATTCCATCTAATAAATATACAAGTACATAAAGTGCGAAGACTACGTCATGTGGTAACTGCTGCCAATGTTTCTCATGTTGTGGGAAGGGCTTAGCTGGAAGGATGATGACATTGCTGACAAACACACAAATGTAAAAGTTTTTCAATTACAAACGCTTGAATGATGATAAAAGCAAGAAAGCCAACAATTAGGCATAAAACAAGTGGGGGGGGGGGAGGGACTAAGCCGTAGCTAAGTTCCTTGACTTGGCTTTGGTGTTGAGTGTGCACACAGAAGCCGAGGATACCAAGGAGGAGGTCTCCACAGAACACTCCAGTCAAGCCGCGACCGCAACCACAAGCGGAACCACATGCAAAGGATAGTAAGTCAAGGGGGGTTGCAGACGGCACTTTATTATCATTGCTCAAGATGGCGTATGAGTTATGTTTAATTGAATAATATTGTTTGCTTTTATACCTAAATGAGTGTGTTGTTTACGTAATGCGGTACTCAATGCATCTAGTATACTCCAGAGTCAAGCAGCCCGCACACACATACACAAACACATCGTAGTGACTCCTGCAAGACATTGGTATACCCTGCAAACCCTCGAAAATAGACGCATACGAGGTGTGTTCAAAAAGTATCGCGAATTTTGAATTTTCGCGGGTTACGTATATTCGAATTTCGATTTTTATGTGGCGTTATGTTGGTCCCCATGCCGACAAGCTCGACCATTTTGAATGTTCACTTAATTGTTGATAGCTGCTTCGCTTGCACGTGTTTTGGCTCGTCTTCGATTTTTACCTATTCAAAAAAATGGATCAAAGAACCTGTATCAAATTTTGTGTGAAAATCGAAATGCGCGGATGCATTCCGAATGTTATGGAGAAGCTACCTTGGACCGAAGCAACGTTTATCGGCGGTACAAAATGTTCTCAGAAGGCCGAGAGGATGTGAACGACGAAGAGCTTGCCGGAGCACTTCAACAACAGACGAAAAAAATTGATGAAGTAAGAAAATGGTATTGGCCAATCGTCGAATCACCGTTAGAGAAGTTGCTGAGGACCTAGACATATCGATTGGCTCGTACCATTCGATTTTTATCAATGATTTGGGCATGTGACGGGTCGCCGCGAAATTCGTACCAAAATTGCTCAATTTCGACCAAAAACAGCATCGCATGAACATTGCTAATGAGATGCTGGACTCTGTCCGCGGCGACCCAAATTTGATCCAGAGGCTCATAACTGTTGACGAATCGTGGGCTTATGGTTTTGACATGGAAACCAAAGATCAATCTCAATGGAAGCTGCCGCACAAACCAAGACCGAAAAAAACGCGCCAAATTCGGTCGAATGTGAAAGTTTTGCTTACAGTTTTCTTCAGTTGTAGGGGCGTGGTGCACCATAAGTACTTGCCACAGGGTAGTACGGTCAATAAGGCATATTACCTGCAAGTAATAAGCAAGAAAAAGAAGCAATCCGCCAGAATCGCCCGGACTTGTGGAAAAACAAAAATTGGCTTTTGCACCACGATAACGCCCCTGCTCACACATCGTTGCTTGTGCGCGACTTTTTGGCCAAAAACAACACACTAATGATGCCGCAGCCACCGTATTCCCCAGATCTGGCTCTCTGTGACCTTTTCTTGTTCCCTTAAATGAAGAGGCCCATGAAAGGACGACGCTACGCTACGATTGACGAGATAAAGACGGCATCGAGGGAGGAGCTGAACAAGCTAAAAAAAAAAGATTTTTTGAAGTGCTTCGAAGATTGGAAAAACCGTTGGCACAAGCTTATAATATCTCATGGGGATTACTTTGAAGGGGACAAAATAGATATTCATGAATAAACAAATAATTTTTGAAAAAACACAAAATTCGCGGTACTTTTTGAACACACCTCGTAAAGTGTAGGCAGCCCCAAACTTAAATCCAAAAAAACTTTTTACCAGATCTGCTTAAGGTCTTACTCGTAGTGAAACTTCAAGGTTTCAAGTTATTGGTAACAATTGGAAAAAATATTATTCCTTTTCCCTAAAACTTAGTATTAAACGTAAATTAAAGCTAAATCTGCAGCCTGTCTAAAATTCACCCACATGCCATTGTCCATCCAGGACAGCAGCACGTAGAGCTTTAAGTTCAAGTTGGCAGCAATTTTGACACGGAGCATCCTTAGTGCAGCACGTAGCCTAGTGCATGACCAGAGCAGTGAAAAAAAAACGTTGACCACAAAATGCTCAAATTTTCCCTAGGCATTAACTTTGATGTAAATAAAATTTTTGTGAACTTAAAGATATTTTCCATTACCCAACATTCATCATAACTAAAAATAAATTTATCATTTTTGCTTCTAATTAATGTGGAAGCAAAATCGTGTATTGGATATGATCGTTCTTATATCTAACAAATCGTGAAGAATACAAAATTATTATGAAAGTTAAATTGCATTCAACTGCTTTCCTACAAGATGTAAATACCAAGAGTTTAGCTGAACAAAAAAAAAACAAAGCTGCATCGAAGCTAAGATAAAAGCAAACTGAAGTTAAATAAAAATAAGTTACGAATTTGCCAACACCAAACTGGCAACTTCATACTAAACACGTTTAAACTCGTTGTGAATTATAAGCTGCCAAAAGGAACAATAGCCAAATACTATGTATTCTTAAACTCGTTGTGAATTGTAAGCACTCGAGGCATAAATTATTTTTTTTTGTCTAGGTTAGAGACAACTTTTTGTTTTTGTTCAAGCCTTAAGCTGTCGGAGTAAAAGCCAAGGACAAGTAAATTTGGGCAAACCCCCTTCAACCCCGGTATGTCCCCGGCAAGCATCCACGCATCTTTGCAAGGAAGATCATAAGGAAGTAATGCTATAAAAAGCTCGATAAAGCTCAATACGATCAGCAAGGCCAACATCCGTAAGATTAACTCTTTTCCCTGGGAGTTTGGATGGTAGACTCATAATCAAAGAACGCCACGCCCAGGTAATCATTGCTAATAAACGGAACCAGACGAAATATTGAAAGGATAAGAAGTAGGAGAGCAAGATTTTAAGGAGTAAGTAGATTGGAAAAAACTAGCAAATTAGTTAGTTGCCGATGTAGATAGGTAGAGGCTACATCATCATTATATATGAGCGTAGAAAGAAATATATCAGATTTACGTTTTGAATTCACAAAATTAAAGAACTCTTTCGGGTCAATAGGAAATTGTTTTAAAGGATAGATTCAGATCGGTCATACAAATAATTTGATAAGTCACTTTTAGAGCCTGGCTACATATATCTACGTCGGTAGAGGCTACTTCACGATTACATATGAGTGTCTAAGAAAATAGATCGGATTTACGTTTTGAATTCACAAAATTAAAGAACTCCTTCGGTTCAATAGGAAATTGTTTAAAAGGATACATTCAGATCGGTCATACAAATAATTCAAGCAGTCACGATTAGAGCTTGTCATTTGAAATTTCTTGTAATATCTAGATTTCGAAATTTTTTAAATGTGACAAGTTCCGAGTGAGCCAGTGACGTCACGAAACAACGATGACGCACAGGAGTAGAAGAAAAATGTGCTTGACGTGCATCCTCAGGAATATTTTTTTCGAATGAACTGTTTGCTGCTTTGTTGCGCCGATTACTTTTCAAGCTACCCTCGCCTAAATATATTGCATACAACGAAGTTTAAAAATTTGTTGCCTACCTTTGTGCGCTCTCTAGCACAGAGACAGAGAGCATGATAAAAATTGATGTGTGAGGTGTACTCTAGTTGAAAATACCACATCCAGGCGGATAAAATGAAAAAATGAAACTATTTTTGCTGCACATCCTTGAGCACAGAAATAAAGCATGTCCGAAAAAAAAAAATATTCGTATGTCATTCAAAAAAACTTAATTAACAAAGATGGAAAAAACATGAAGGACAACAAGCTAACGAAACAACTAAGGAGCAGAGGATGACAAGAAGACCAAACGAAGATGAACTTAAAAAACTTCAATTTAGAAAGATTTCCGGTTTAGTCTTTAAAAATAAACGCGCTGTTGGGTTTATATTTTTATTCTAATATGGATTTTGAAGCATTTTCAATGGCAGTTGAAATAAAGCAAAGCGCTGAACTTCCGTTCCAGGTACATGGCACATGGTAATACACATATGTGGGTCTAGGTTTCTGCATGTGTGTGCATACAGCTGTACATATGTGTGTGTGTGTGTGTGTGTGTGTGTGTGTGCAGCAGCCTGACAAACGGCCTTGCCTCTTGTCTATGCACAGACCCGCCTCCTGCAAGCAGCCCACTTGCATGGCGTTGGCTAAGCGGCTGTTGGATAATAATTTCCGTTTAGTAAGCGCTGTGGTCGCCACACACTTGCATGTACAGTGCAGCAAAAAAGTCTTGGCACAGCTGCAAGTGGGAGTGGCAGACCGAGCGGCACACATAAGCAGTCCTATGGACAAGTTGGGTTAGACTAGACTTTTATTGTTTACAAGATCTAAGCGTTCAGACATACAGATTACGAGAGCTCTTAAAGATTAATTTTAAGAAGTCTATTAGACTCGGACACCGACTCCCAATCTACCCAATAAAATACGACTCAGGGGCCGTTCTAACTTCTGAACGAGATCAACTCGCGAGGTGGTTCAAACATTTCTCCGATGTACTCAATCCAGACGCAAACCTATCCTCAACTCACGACCCTTTAGCCACGCAACACTCTTGCTCCAGTAGCGCTGGATCACTATCGTCCTCACCGCCGAGTCTGGATGAAATCGTTCTTGCCATCAACGATCTAAAGCCTGGGAAAGCCTCAGGGGGTGATACGATCCCTCCTGAAATCCTCAAAGCGGACCCATTAATAACGGCTCGCTATCTGAACCCTCTCTTTAAGGCGATTTGGCGTGACGAGAAACTACCAGATGAGTGGATGACGGGTATCCTGGTCAAAGTTCCCAAGGAGACCTCTCGTTTTGCAAAAATTACAGAGGCATTACTCTCATCAGCATCCCATCGAAAATTTTGTCCAGACTGCTATTAAATACGATACAAGCACATCTAGAACGATCTTTACGTAAGCACCAAGCAGGTTTGCGATCAAATAGATCTTGTGTTGACCATATTGTCTCCCTCCGTATCATCATGGAGCAACTAAATGAATGGCAGTCCAATGCTCATGCCTGCTTTGTTTATTTCAGCACCGCGTTTGACAGCATAAGCAGAGTTTGTATCTGGAACTCGCTTTACGCCAGAGGGGTCCCGAGTAAACTTGTTAACATCATCAAGGCTCACTATGATGGGTTTGAATGCAGAGTTTTACACAACAAACAACTATCCGACCCGATTTGCCCCACAACCGGCGAAAAGCAGGGTTGCCTCATGTCTCCGCTGTTGTTCCTTTTTGTTCTCGAGGACGTGTTGAACAAAGAGTTAACAGGAAAACATGGTGCACCCTGGAATTTTAACGAACATCTTGAAGAACTAACATACGCCGACGACATCGCCCTCCTTGCCGTCAAAAGGTCGAACCTGCAGTTGAACCTGGACCAGCTCAGCGCTCGCGCAGGCGAGGTCGGCTTGAAAATAAACGTTAACAAGACCGAATTTATCTCGAACTGCGACGATAATATCGTCCCAAGTTTCACAGTGTATGGGAAAGGACTCAGTCTTAAACAGGATTTTTGCTACCTTGGCAGCAAAATAACTGCAGCAGGTGGTTCATCCGCTGACACCGCCAACCGTATAAACAAAGCCCGCGGTGCCTTTGCACTACTAAACAACATCTAGTCATCTAACGCGATATCGGTCAAGACGAAACTTCGGATTTTTAACTCCAACGTAAAATCCGTCCTGTTATATGCTTGCGAGTCCTGGTCGCTTACATCGGCTCTGATCCGTGGTGGATTCTGACCTTCGGGACTCCCATACAGAATGGAATAGCCTCAAACAACTTGCAAAAAATCGGTCGGACTTCAATTCTTTTGTTTTGGCCCTACGCTCCACCCGGAGTTAGAGGAACTTATATATATATGTATATATATATCAGACACGAAAATCTCGTCGTTTGATTAGTTTATATGTTTGTTTCGGGCATTTCCTATATTCTATTACCTATTTTTCGCCTCTGCGAAGACTTTTTTACCGCACTATGTGTGGCATGGTGTGTGTGTGTGTGTGTGTGTGTGCATGGTTGATGCCAGTTCTGTGGCTGCTTTATATCAGTTTTGCTATTTGCCTTGGTTTTGCTTTTGTTTTCGACGTTCTTATGCACGGAAACGGAAACGGCATGCGTCGCCCACACATCCCCCGCGCCGCCACCCAATCACTACACCCCCAAGGTGTGCCACGTGTCCGCAGCCGGACTGGCACGCCCAAATATTCGCAGTCAGTCCCATAAACTGGCTACTAATCCTTATTGCAATTATATTGGTTTTTGCATTTTCTCGACAACATTTGAAAAACTTTTCGGTCTATTTTGAAATGATTGGGTGGAGATTTCTCTGAATTTGCTCATTTTCCAACTTGCTCTATAGTCTAGACCTGACCTCGTTGTACTTTCGTTTCTTTTATCATATCAAGGGAATTTGATACGGTTGCCTATATGACGTCCATTGAAAGGTGAGTTCCAGAAGACGGTCATGTCATGAGAATCGTGTTGTACTCGGTGTAGCGATATACCGAGGGAAATTGTTATCAATAATCGATTTCTGTCTATAAATAATTGTTTTATTGGGCTCACTAGTGCTCGAAGTAGCATCGATATATTTTTTTTGATTTTCGATTCCTGCGCATGTTTAACAAGGCTGGCAATCGGAATTCGCTTGAATCAAAAAACGTTGACATGATTTTATTTAATAAGCATAATGAATGGATCTCAAATTAGTTTAAATATAATGAGACTGAACATTTTTATACCCTGTACCGTATGGTACAAAGGATATATGTATAAAGTTTTGTGCAACATATAGAAGGAGTATGATCAGGGTGAATAGGGAAGTCGATATACCCATGTCCGTCTGTCCGTTAGAACGTCTAGATCTCAGAGATGGTAACAGCTAGAGTAACCAGACTTTCACATTAGATCTTGGTTCGTTTGTTAATTTAATTTTATTATATGAAAATACTTATATAGTATAACCATACCAACAGATGGACCACTCTAAATTACTTTAAGCATTCTAAAAATAGCCGCCACATGAACTACGATGTATCGAAGTTAAAAAATATCGAAAACATCGATGTTTCTCCAGCACGCTCACTTTTTATTCAACTTTTTTTTTTTTACAGTTAGGGCATAGCTTTGCATTACCAGAACGGTGAAGCTTTCAAGCTAGGGATGATGAAATTTCGAAAAACTCCAACCATCCAACTATGTATTATAAAAGTTCAACAATCGTCATCCAGATGCTGTCAAAAGTTCCAGTATTATTAGATGAGTTAGCTGCACACCATATCGCTCTAGCAGGGCTTTCTTGGATGCCTATCCATACCACGACGTATTGTATCATCTAATACAACCAAAAACTCATCCTTGGGTATGCCACTCTCTAAAACGATCGACTTGACGTCGTCCTTTGCTGCCTTCTTTGAAAGCTGTCCATCTTGCGGCACGCTCATAATTCTAAGTTGAAAGAACTTGGAAATTTTAGACCAAATATCTATCATACACATTAAAACACAAAATTTAAAAAAAATATTTTGATAAAAAAAAAATCTAAACTGACAAATTTTAAAATTTTACTTTGATTTCAGTTTGTAAGCTAAATAAATTGTTTTGATAGTTAAAAAAAAAATAACATGTAGCTCATGTTTTAGATTACCCATAATTTATTTTATTTGAAAAATTTGTATATTTCCCATAATTATACGATAGATTCAGACAGATACACCAAATTCTTTATATCAAAATGCTAATAATCCGTCCGTCGGTCCGTCTGTAAGAACACCTCGAACTCGGAGACTATAAGAACTAGAGTTACGATACTTTACCATATGATGAGCATCATGCCAATTGGCATAACGTCACGCCAGATACTATATTAAGTAAATTATTTCAAATGATACTAAGAAAATTGTATACCAACTAGCAGAAATTTCTTCTGTCTCTTCTTTTGTATCATCCTCCGAAACTTACGATCAAGTTAAGCCGGTTTGTTTTTTTTTTGTAACGTAACGCCAAGTCTATATTTCAGTCGCCAGTCAATATTTGATGTTTTTACTTCAAAAGCAGAGAGTGCGTTTTTGAAAGCGAATCCGAGTTAAAAAAAAATGCAGAGCCCCCAAGTTTCACCTGACGCGATTCTTAGGATTGCCACCGCTCCATCCAGCTTGAAGCAACAGAAACATTCTTTGCTTTTAGGTAATCAGGATGAGTAAGTCAGCCAAGGCAGCTTTTACTCTACAGCGATGTACATATACGCCACAAGGATGCACTTCGTTCAATGTATTCAGAAATTTATTTCATATTATTTGTTCTATTATGATGTACGAAAATTTTCCTTATTCCACCATGACGTAATTGTCCTTGACCAACTGACTGAGATCGCCCTAAGCCTGTAAGACCTCTGCCATGATTAATGAGATTCACGTGCTTTGTCCAAATGCTGTTGAAGGTATTCCGTGGAATTTCGTTGGGTTTATCGGTGCATGCTTTTGCCACGGTACGTGACTAAAATCTCGCGAATTCTCATCGAGGCAGTGCACACTGGAGACACATCCCCGCCGGCGGTCACAGAGTAGAGTAGAGAAGTCAACGTAGATATGGTATCCTTGGAGCAAAGAAACTTGCAGCTTAGATCCCTTTTTATGTGATGGTAGACTTAATTACATATGGCCGTGCTCTGAAAAACGTTTTATTCGGATCGGTTCGGATTTCACCAAAACGAATATATTATGTGGTTGTAAATTCAATATTAATATAAAATATTCTGCCGAATTAAACAGAAATTGCCAATTTCAAGTTAAATGAAAAAATTCCCTCTTCCTAGGAGTGGCGTAGTCGTGAATAATTTCCCTTGAAAGCTATAAAGCTACGCTAACAATGAGCAAAGGAAATACCATATAAAAATTCCCTCTTCCTAGGAGTGGCGTAGTCGTGAATAATTTCCCTTGAAATGTATAAAGCGCCGCTAACAATGAACAAAGGAAATACCATAAAAAAATTCCCTCTTCCTAGAAGTGGCGTCGTCGTAAATAATTTCCCTCGTAAGGTATAAAGCTGCGCTAACAATGAGCAAAGGAAATTTAACTTGGAAGCACGCAAAAATAAATCTGAATAAAATTATTCGTTTTGTTTTCCGAAGCACGGACGACTATTTTTTTTTTGATAACAGGACTTTTACTGCCCTCAGGGGTATTTTGGAGTAACTCAAAAAAACAAACCAAAATTTATAGCGTTGTTAAGTTTTTTAGATTTCCCCAGCATAGTACTGAGTTTTGTCTAAATCGTTTGACCATTTCATATAGTCCTCATAAGACATTGTTTTTAGGACATAATTTCTGCATGCTAAAGAATTTCCCATTCATTTGCTTGTTGTTATCAGCGTATCAAAAAATAAAATTCACCTCACTAACAATAAATCCCAAATATTTATCCTAAGCAAAAAAAATAGCTAATTTATTTAATTCCCTAATTTGTGGTACAAACTATTTGATAGCTTTATGCTCTTTTGTAAAAATGTTCTATGAAGTGTTTTCTTCTTCTTTTTAATTGCTTTTTTTAATAAAATTATTTTAGAAAATCCATTTAAAGTAAATTCTGCAAACAACCGAACCCTATTACAAGCCCAAAAATCCTAAAAATACTTTTAACTATAAATTATGTTATATATTATATCATAGTTTAAGGATTTTCAAAATTTTATCCATTTTGAGTTTACCATAAATATAAAGAAAGTATGGGAACTTAGCGAGCACACAAACAGTAAAATTCCCGATTATTATATTTCACAGTTTAAGGATTTTCAAAAATTTATCCATTTTGAGTTTACCATAAATGTAAAGAAAGTTTGGGAACTAAGCGAGCACACAAACACAAAAATTCCCGATTAATATATTTCAAGGCAGTTGCACAGCTTATTTTTTCCTATACCTTTTTTGGATACTTTTATTTTGTGGTAAAGCTTTTATCCAGTTCGAACTTACAATAATATAAATAAAAGCACTAAATTTCCCAAAGCCAGCATACGAACCAATTGTACGGCTAACAGTTTTCTTAATAGATGGCGCTTTTATTTTGTTGCATAACATTTCTTTTAAATTTAACTTTAAAACGTTAAAAAAAATTGCAGCAAGTGCAACAATTAAAAAAGTAACAATATTATTAAATAATATTTATGTTTTAGAGTTTTTTTATGATCTAATCAGGTTTTTGTGTTGTTTTAGAAATAATTTTTACACTAGATGGAGCTTTATCCTTATGCTAGACTCAAACCCCTAAATAAAATATTTCCCTATAGGCTTTTGCTGACTTTTTAAGAGTTTTTACTTTATTTCTGATACTTTTTGGCAACTGCAAATAATTTTAAAGTCAGCAATTTTATATTTTAAATATTAAAGCAAACGATATTTGTTTTGCTTTATTTTATACCGATATTTGTTGTCTACTTAAAAGTTTTTACTTTATTGATGATACTTTTTGATACCTTTTTTTTGCTTTATATGGCTTGAACTTGAAATTTCCTTCATTCTTGCTGTTTTGTTGTTTGAGCAAAGTTCGTTACCACGCAACAATTATGCAAAGTAGATTTTATGGTTCATAACTTAGCTTAAGGATAATTTTTTGAATTATTCTGGCAGCGCATATTATGGTTTTTAAATATAATATAATATATAATAGTTTTGTAGCAAACCAATTTTCCCTAGTTAAAGGAAATTTTAAAGCTTGTGTATTTAAAAATTCTTTGACTTGAACTTGAAATTTCCTTCATTCGTACAATTTTCCTTAAGAAAAATTTGCTGTTTGTTTGAGCAAAGTTCGTTACCATATTTGTAGCAAAGTAGATTTTATGGTTCATAACTTTGCTTAAGGATAATTTTTTGAATTATTCTGGCAGCGCATATTATGGTTTTTAAATATAATATAATATATAATAGTCTTGTAGCAAACCAATTTTCCCTAGTTAAAGGAAATTTTAAAGCTTGTGTATTTAAAAATTCTTTGACTTGAACTTGAAATTTCCTTCATTCGTACAATTTTCCTTAAGAAAAATTTGCTGTTTGTTTGAGCAAAGTTCGTTACCATAATTGTAGCAAAGTAGAATTTATGGTTCATAACTTTGCTTAAGGATAATTTTTTTGAATTATTCTGGCAGCGCATATTATGGTTTTTAAATATAATATATAGTTGTAGTAGAGATTCTGGTGTTGAGTTCAGCAACTCCAATACCTTCAGCCTGTTGAGTTTTGGATCTATCAATGAACCGCTGTTTCCACCGGATGTTTTTACAGGGGCTGCCTTCAGCCCAAAATTTCTAAATTTCATGTTTATCTTGCGAGCTGCTCCAGCGCAGATCGTTACGTTTATAAATACGACATTTCCATTGTCACTTAGTAAATTTAGTTAGGAGTAGTTTCTAAGAGTTCGGAGCTTCAAAAACACCCAAGTTTGACAAGTCTAAATTGATATCGATTAAAGAATAATATTAAAATGGTTGCCAAAATTTAAAAATGAACTGGCTAAAGTTCAGAGCCTTGAAAGTTATGACATCCAAGAACTTTTGAGTTTCCTGGACACATATGTTATGTAATAAATAGCAGCAATAAGCCCAAAAAGTCACTGCTAAGGTCATTGAAGCTTTTTTCTGTAGTTTTGATATTGTTTAAGCTCAAATTGTTAAAACGCGGAAAATATCGTATTGTAGCAGTGGCGAATCTACGGAGGTGGTTTTCCGGTTCGACCCACACAGTCGCAAAAAGTTTGAAAAATGGGTTAAAAGTCTTTTGCCAGGTCCGATATACATACTCTTTGAAGTAAAGAACTTTCCCCTGTATTGTAGGTGGACAAGACTTTACATAAAAGCTCACTGATAAGATCCAGGAGCAGAGGCGCGAGCAGAGGCGGGAATAGAACGGCATTGAATGTTTCCAAACTAAAAGGTATCAAAGATCCTTAACCGAGTTATCGTGCGCGAAACGCCCTTTATAGAGTCCTTCTAAGTTTTTAGTACCAATTTTGTAGTACGATTTGTCTTTTATTTCTAAATAGGGCTTAGTCTCGGCGATTGCTTCTTAACCGGCGCTTAATTTCTTTCCATCCATCATTCTCTTGAGATCTGAGAACAGCAAAAAGTCGCTGGGTGTCGAATCTGGAGCATTTGGAGGATGCGGAAGTAGTTCGTAGTCATGCAATTTGCCCACAGGTTTTGCATACCCAAATATTTTGGAACGACACATCCAACACGTTCTTTTGTCAGCTATATCAATTAAACCTTCTGGAATCATTTTTTGTTTTATTTTTAAATGTTATCATTCGTAACAGTCATTTTTGCCTTCATCAACCTCGATTCTCATATGTCTCGCCATATTTTATTAAACTATCGCTTATAGTTCACAACTAGTTCAAAAAAAAGTTGCTACTTATAGCACAAGCTAAAATCAATGTTAAAAATAATTGTTTTTCTACCTATACTTATATAAAATAATTTTATTATTTACTTATTTAAATATGTTGGATATATTTGCAAATTTTCTCATGTGCTTCGGCATCGCTTTTAGTGCTCAGCTCAGATCTTTATGAAATTTGCATAAAAAACATTTTTTTTTGAACATAAATTGGGGGGAATTATAATGGTCTTTTAGGTCCAAGTAGTAAAAATATTGCGAGCTCCAAGGTGTTAAGAAAGAATGAGTCCTGGTAAACAACTAATTTCAGGAGCAAACAAAACTTTGATTCGTGTTTAAATTTTCATATTTTCGAACGCTAATAAGTCCATGAATTCTGCTTTTTTGGCGGCTATGACGTATTCTTGATTCCATTGCTTCCAAGTTCCGGCTTTTGATCCCTTTCCAATATATGATTTTACAAAGCGTATCCATGACCATTCTGTGACATCAGTTTTGGAACGGTTCTTAAGTATCTCTGGTTTAGGGGCCAACTTCCACTCAACTATTTCCACATTTGTATACCTACGCTTAAAACCAGGTGGCTTCTCAAAGACGGGCAAGACAGAAGCTATAGGATCACCCCGCGTTGACTGTTGCCAAATATGTTTTGACTCTGGCAAACCAATTGCCAATTAGAGGGGAGGGTTATCGCATACAAGGCAAAGTCTCTGATTGTGGTCAGCACGGCGGCCGCCAGAACGATCCTTGTTCCTTGCTTTATCCAAGTTGACACACAGCCTCCTCGTGGCCCCTTCTGGATAGCAGATTAGCACCCGCCAGTCTGTGAACCAATGTGTGCGGCGCTGTCCAATCCCCTGGACATTAAATCTGGGTTGTGCGCAGGGCTTGGAACCCGCCACGTAAAAACACTTATTCAGTGAAGGCCAAGAAACAAGCCTCGGAAAGGACTCCTTTTTATGTTGACGACCACGGCAAACGAATAATGGACAACGATTTACGGGTATGCACCTGGAACATCCGGACCCTCTATAGGGATGGTGCCTCTGCCCAATTGGCGGATGCCCTCAGTAAATGTAGGGCTGACATCACCGCCATCCAGAAAATGCGGTGGATAGGACAAGGGTGCAAAAGGCAAGCACACTGCGACATCTACTACAGCGGCCATGCGGAGAGGCGCGAATTCGGGTGCGGGTTCGTGATCAGCAAGAGGCTTCGTCACCACGTCTCTGGGTTCACTCCGGTGAACGAAAGGCTAGCCACAATCCGCATCAAGGCCAAGTTCAACAATATAAGCCTGATCTGCGCGCACGCCCCGACGGAAGAGAAGAACGATGCGGTCAAGGATGCCTTCTACGCGAAACTCGAGGACCTGTACGACAAATGCCCGGCCCACGACATCAAGGTCGTCCTCGGGGATTTCAATGCGAAGGTTGGGCAAGAAGGTATCTTTGGTCCCACTGTCGGTCAGTTCAGCCTCCACAAGACCACTTCGCCCAACGGCCTGAGGCTGATCGATTTCGCCGCGGCGCGAAACATGGTAGTCTGTAGCACCAGGTTCCAGCATCTCGATATTCATAAAGCCACTTGGCTGTCCCCCGATCGGTCGACCCGCAACCAGATCGATAACGTTCTGATTGACGGAAGGCATGCTTCCAGCGTGCTAGACGTGCGCACCTTTCGTGGTCCAAATGTGGACTCGGATCACTACCTTGTCGCAGCCAAGGTGCGATTGCGCATAAGTGCATCGCAAACAGCGCGTCCTAGTGCGCAGCGAAAGCTGGACGTCAAAAAGCTGCGATCGCAACGAGACGCCGAGTCATTCTCCGTTCAACTCTCAGACAAGCTCCGTCAATCCCCATCTACCTCCGATGACGTTGGTGGACTATGGGCCAACATCTCCCACTCCCTACGCGCTACAGCAGAATCCGTCCTTGGTTTCGAGCGCCCACCAAAACGAAACCAATGGTATGATGAGGAATGTCGCGCGGCCACTGTAGCGATAAACGCCGCCTACAAACGTACGCTGCAGACTGCCGCTACGCGAGCCATCGTTGAGGACTACAGGGAGAAGAGAAGGGAGGAGAGACGCCTTTTCAGACGCAAGAAGAGGGAGCAGGAAAGGCGTGAGCGTGAGGAAATCGAGATGTGTAGGCGCAGGAATGATGCTCAAAAATTTTTCAAGAACGTCAAGCGTCTGACGGAAGGTTTTAAGCCCGGAGCATCAGCCTGCAGGGACGAAAGCGGCAACCTGGTGACAGATGCGCAAGGGGTGCTGAGGTTATGGAGACATCACTTCTCTATGCTATTGCGAGGCGACGACGGCACCTATTCCGCCACTAGAGAAGTAAGTGAACCGGCACCAATCGACGACGACGGCGTGGAGATCCCGCCGCCCAGCCATGACGAGGTCAGGGTCGCAATACAGCGACTCAAAAACAACAAAGCCGCTGGCCCTGATGGCCTTCCTGCTGAGTTGTTTAAGGCCGGAGGCGACGAGCTGGTCGGGTGCATGCACCGGCTCATTTGCAGAATATGGCTGGAGGAAGCTATGCCCAGCGATTGGAACCTCAGTGTCCTCTGTCCTGTCCTGAAAAAGGGAGACCCCACTATCTGCGCCAACTACAGGGGTATAAGCCTTCTCCCTATTGCATATAAGGTCCTTACGAGCGTACTGTGTGAAAGACTGAAGCCACTCGCAAAGGCACTGATTGGACCTTATCAGTGCGGCTTTAGACCTGGCAAGTCCACCGTCGACCAGATATTCACACTGCGCCAAATCCTGGAAAAGACCCACGAACATCAAGTCGACACTCACCACCTGTTCGTAGACTACAAAGCAGCTTTCGATAGCCCAATAAGGGATCGCGTATATGCCGCAATGTCTGAGCTCGGTATCCCTGCGAAGCTGATAAGGCTTTGCAGAATGACGTTGAGTAATTCCTGCAGCTCCGTCAAGGTAGGAAGGGACCTCTCCGAGCCTTTTGATACCTTGCGAGGTTTCAGACAAGGTGACCCCTTATCATGCGACCTCTTCAACTTCGTCATGGAGAGCGTTCTGCGGAAGGCCGGCGTACATCGCACTGGCACTATCTTCTACAAGAGTGTCCAGCTCCTTGCGTACGCCGACGACATAGACATCATTGGGCGTACCAAGCGAGATGTCACCGCGGCCTTCAGTGCTATTGAACGGGAGTCTGCGAAAATGGGTCTGGCGGTAAATGAGGGCAAAACGAAGTATATGCTGTCGTCAAGTAGGGACGTGCGGCGGCTTGGGTCCTAGATTACGGCCGACAGCTATACTTTCGATGTTGTCAAGGAATTTCTATACCTTGGCACCGCCGTTACCACCGACAACGATGTCAGCCTGGAGATCAAGCGCAGAATAACTCTTGCCAACAGGTGCTATTTCGGTCTCAATAGGCAATTGAGTAGTAGAGACCTCTCTCGCGCGACAAAAATATCACTCTACAAGGCACTCATCCTTCCAGTGCTTCTTTACGGCGCGGAAGCCTGGACCGTGTCGCTAACTGATGCAGCTGCCTTGGGAGTTTTCGAGAGGAAAGTACTGCGCAAAATCTGTGGTCCGATTCGAGTTGGCGATGACTACCGCATCCGCACCAACCAGGAGCTGTATGAGCTCTTCAACGACATGGACGTTGCTCAGCGTATCAACATCCAGCGGCTTCGCTGGCTCGGACATGTCGTTAGGATGGACGAGGATGCTCCAGTTAAACGTGTGTTCGATGCGGTAGTCAGCGGCCGTCGGCGGAGAGGACGACCGTGTCTCCGTTGGAAAGACCAAGTGGAAGGGGCCTGTCTTCGCTCGGTGTGACCAACTGGAGAAGGCGCGCGCAATGCAGAGGCGCCTGGAGAGACTTTTAAGGCAGGCCGTAACCCGGTAATCGGGTTGGTATGGCCACATAAGAAGAAGAAGAAACCAATTGGCGCATTTTTTCGTTTCAGTAACGCATCATAGCTCTTTCAACAGTAGTTCGCTTTATGGAACTTTGCGAACCACGTTAAGAACTCGAGATTATCCTTGCCAGCCATGAGCGCTTGAACAGGTATATCTCGATCTATATGCAGGCTTTCAAATGCGACCTGGAGCAGTTTTAACTTTTTCAAGTGCTTGAATTCCAGATTAGTATAGAAATACACTTTGTGAATGACCAAGGCCAGAGGGAACTGGCTGTGCAGGAGCTGGCAGTATATGGCTCCAGTGCGCAGCTGATCCAGATTTGCAATGTTGCAACAAAGAGTCTGGTTGACCCACTTTAATAGTGCAGAATTGAGCACAATATCTTTTTTTGTCATCACGACATTTACAGCTCGTTTTTTGTTCTGCTTCAAAAAAAATTCCAAAAAAACTATGTCCACATTTTGTATACCCACGCTTAAAAAAAACATTTGAAATAATTTTTTGACGACCAACTTTTTTATAAATAAATTAATTATAAAAATTTTTTAAATAAAGTTTTTAACTTGTTTTTATTTATAAAAGCAAGATTTAGTTCTTAGATATTGTTACATTACAATCCGGTATACTGCTTCGAAACTCTGAAAGATATTTATTTGCTAAATTTGTATACGATGTTTTTATAAAAAAGAAAAAAAACGAATTTTGCACTAAAAATGTTTTTTACTTTCTGGACGATCGAGGCTAAACGATTTTTTTTCAAAGATACAGTTTTGGAAAGCGCTAGAAGACTAAACGAAACTCGCAGAAACTGATGCATTATTTGTCTTTTAATTTTCTTCAAGGCTCTCTGAAACACAACTATGGGAGCTACATAAAATTACCACGATATTAAAAAAATTAAGCTAGCTCCTCTTCTCTGACCTAAAAAGGCTTCTAATCTGTAACGTTGATGGGTCTATGCTCCACTAGGAGTAATATGACGCAAGAAGTATGTAATCTATAAGGTTGCTTCAGCTCTTATCATCTCTAAGTTCTGAGACAGATATGGGTATAACGACTTCTCTAGTTCCCAACCTGATCATAGACTAGGAGGAGGTCTCGTCGGCTGGCACAAACTTAATATAACCTTTGTAACATAAGCTAAAGTGTATAAAAATATCGTTGGTAGGGATGGTCTGGGCTTATATACAATAGTTTTGTAGCAAACCAATTTGCCCTAGTTAAAGGAAATTTTAAAGCTTGTGTCTTTAAAAATTCTTTGGCTCGAACTTGAAATTTCCTTCATTCGTACAATTTTCCTTAACAAAAATTTGCTGTTTTTTGTTTTAGAGCAAAGTTTGTTACCATAATTGTAGCAAAGGGGAATTTATGGTTCATAACTTTGCTTAAGGATAATTTTTGAATTATTCTGGCAGCGCATATTATGGTTTTTATATATGATATAATATATAATAGTTTTGTAGCAAACCAATTTGCCCTATAAGGGTATTTCTAGAAAGTTTTAAATTTAGTTTATATTCCCTTAATTTAGTTAAAGGAAATTATAAATCTTGTGTCTTTTAAAATCCTTTGGATAATATATTATTGTACACAATTGTGAAAAAGGGAAATTATGGCGTCTAAAATTATTTCAGATTTCTCAAAGATGAGCCAT